>JAOWBN010057664.1:0-20951 GCA_028565015.1 Pinguicula moranensis
TTATCATTAGAAAAGCATAAACTGCTAGATCTGGTTTGCACAATTTTCACAAAAAGAAAAGGCCAAAGAATGGTGGCTTTGATCAAGGAAATTACAAACTGATACATAGAAATCCCAAAACATACAATACATTCACAGAAAAGCCAAACTAATAGAAGAGATTGACTAACTAAAGAAAAAATAGATATCAACCGCATGGTGTAGAAAAAAATTTCCTTTTCCGGATAAAAAACATCCGCCAACTCATCATGTCCTGATTATGCAGTTTGATCAACTCCGTGGAAAGCAATCAGATGGACAAGCAGCCGATACCAAAACCAGGATATCTGTGTTTCATCGTACAAGCCAATTGGTGTATTGCATGTATGCATAGCAACAATGACAGATCCATGGAACACCCGGGCAGAGATAAGTGATATCAGATGTACCGCTAATTTTTCTTCATCAGCCAATATAAAATTGAGGTAACTGTGGAGGATTACGGCTTATCAAATTTGAGTACAGATTCCCAAGTGTTACAATGCATTGCTCATTTCCCCACGTTACCATCTTCATACCTAGTCCAGAAATGTCAAAGAACAAATAAATATAGGAGCATCATTAGTAACTATATGATGTGATGTAAACAATATGATGCATCTGGTTTCAAATCAAAATAGACCATGATGAAATATACAAACTATAAACATTACTGTAGAGCCTAGGGATCCTTTCCACTTTTCTCTAATCATACAAGAATCAATGTCATTCTAGAGAAATTTTCTCTCTCAGAATCTTCCAGAAGTGGTGTCATCTTTACACTCGAGAAGATTCTTACTACGCATTATTCCGTTTTCTCAAAATGTTTAATTGATAAATGATATTCTCCATAAATAAATGATATACCAGTCTTGTTCCTCTATGCTCAGAAGCATAACAATGGAAAACAATAGAGTTCAGGAAAAAGTTTTTCTACCTGGCACCACTTCAGAAGTTAGCATTGACAGCCCACACCTAGAAGTGTTTTGCGCAAAGACATGCTTTTCAAGCGTAATGAGATCAAGACTAAAAATGTGCTTGATGGACTTGAATAAAGATGTATCAGAGACAAGATTCAAGTTTGATATACTTGAAATGGCATCTTCTAGTCCTGAACTTGACCATACAGCATGGCATTCCTCTAAATGAGCATATATGGCTGGTGAGCTTATTGAATCTGCTAAAATCCAAGGCTTAAAAAGTCTGGCTGAAGCTCCAATAACCACAGCTGCTCTGTAGATTTCTCCAAGGGCCAAAAAGAACTTTCTTCCTGTTGACACAAGTCTTACTTAGAGATGGGCAATAAATAAATCACATAGAGATTGTGGGCCCCATTCCATTTAAGTTACGGGATTCTTGTTATCAATAGGTCAGAATCACCAATATTATTCATGTAAACTTGGTAAGAGAAGTACAATAATGTCGAATACCTTTAATTTCAGTTAGTAATTCCTTTTGAACATGCTTCTCCACTGCTTGATTCCAAATTGAGGCACCATGTTTTAATTCTGCAAGGCAGACAGAAATCATCTCAAACCAGACAGAAACATACGCCCTCTGGTCATCAATTGTTCCAATGCTCAAAATCCTCATCATAGTTGCTGTATGTCTTATGAGTTCCATTACTGACCCCAGATCCTGCTCCACCTATGCTCATTAGAATATAAAATCATAATCAGCAGAGCACCAAGCATGCACATTAAGTAGAAAGGACAAAAACTAACTTAAAAAAACAGAAGAGGAGAAAATCATGTTCAACTACTGTCTACTGTCAACTCAAAGAATATGGCATACTAGTTTTTTCCAGTCCAAGGGAGGGAAAAGGGGGGGGAAAAGAAACAAGTATAAAAGTTTTTAACTAATCCTTGGAACACAAGCAAATAAATTTTGAAAACCAACAAAATGATCACCCCACAGGCAGAGAGCCACATAATATATACAAATATAATCCTGTCTTCAGCACATTAAATTTTCATCAAGTCAAAAAAATTCACTAGAACACTTCCTCCAGGTGAAAGATCAAGGAAAAACTACGCACTAGAAGCAACTTTTGCGACAATTGATATTCTGATTCAAGTATTTGAAACTGTGGCTCTTGCAGTACTTCAACAAGTTGGCTGACAGGATTATCTTGAGAAGAATGATTGCGTGAATTGCTTTCCTCCAAGAGGAAATTCATTTGTTTAAGTTCCTCCGACAGTAACTGCAGCAGATCAAGGACAACTTATCAGTCTCAATCACATAACTCATTCTATCAAAAATTACTTCATATTTTAAGCAAAAATCTTCCCTCTCTACCAATACTAATTACCTAGGCCAGCATTTGCTACCCAATGGCCATGGTTCTATTTATCCTTCAGACAAAACGCATACTTTGGAAACCCTCCTTTTCCAATTTCATTAGTGCAAAATTAATATTGACGAGTAGGAAAATATGATCAAAGAAACAGTTTTTTACATGGCATTTAGAACAAGTCGGAAATTGTTGCTCTGAAGACCATACTTCCATTAGTTTCCAGGTCATCTTTTTTTAAATACAAAACAGATGTCCACTGTAGGTTCTACCTGTTCCTGTGCGCATTTGCTATCTCTTTTTGGGTCATATACATCTTTGCTCCAAAGATGAGACCTTTTGTCTTCGGATAGCCATTTGAATAGTTTTTTCTTATTTTTTTTTCTCCTTACCATTACCACACCACACTTGAGCTTTATTTCAAGCACTTTAGGCAACCCGCAAACTAGTCAGATTTTGGTATTTTCTTTTCCTATTCTCTTCTGTCTCTATTTATTTCCCATAAATGTCTAACCAAGTTACAAGTTTAATTTTCCCCAATGTGTCATCGAACCTTGTTAAATGAAGATTCCCCACTGCTTACTGAGTGTAAAGACAACAAAACTCATAGTTAAGTTTCAAGTTTCTTCGCAAGCTTCTCACATTTATACAGACAGAAGTTCAAAATTCTCAGTAGACATTTCTAACGTTTTGCCAAGCTCTAGTCACATTTCATCTAATTATTGACCCAAACATGAAGGAAATATACTAGAATTGTTTTGGCCATCCACTAAGTCTCATGGATCTAGAAGATTGGTAAACATCCAACTTTATCAAGCAGATAGTTTCTCTGCAGAAAATCAATACCTATTTCTGGATACGTCATGCCTTTTTTGTTAATAAACACTTTAAAAGAAGAAAAGGAGCTAGAAGGTCAAGACACAAATTCCTTTATGCAATTGAAAGATAACTTGAAGAGTACAGTTGTTTGGTAACAATAATAAGATCAAAAGTTGGATCACATCCAATCATTGTCCACATTTAGAAAATAAAATGGAAGAGATCATCCTGTGCAAAAAAAAAAAGATCATAACTTTAAAGTTTTCCACATATATCTGATTTTGTTGAAGTTCTCTACATATTACAGAGGCAATTAGATATACCATAACGTTATGCCTAATGTAGAAGCAAGGACATTAGAGCCATTATGGTAAGAACACATAATAAAAAATTTAAAAATAAACATAGCATGTTTCCTTTAGAGGCCTCATAGAAGAATCTTAGACTCATAAAAGGTTGCAAGTAATGAGATGATTCACCTCGAATTCAGAATCAAGAGATGTTGCTCGAGCATCTTCATCATTAATGGCGTTATTATGTTGAGCATGCTGATAAGAAAGAACAAATCATTGCAAATTAAACAAGAGAGTAAAAGACTTCTAAGACTGAAATATGGGCACGCTTTCAACTAAATAAAAACAAGAAGATGATTATAAGGAAATTGCTCAAGCACACATACCTTTAGCCTGTCAATATGGCATTTGGCAACAAAGCACAATTCTTCCTTTAATTTAGAATAGAAATCCAAGTAACTATTTAGCTTCAGCTCAGAAGACAAACCATTAACAGATGCCTTGCTTTCAATTATTGTTTGAAAGGCATCCTTAGAATCCCATGAACTATCAATAAGATAGTTCTTATCAATTGGTGGACCATTATTGACCAGGACATTGGGTAGGCTCAGCTGGTTTTGAGCTGGTATCAAGGCAGTGTCAACTGAAGCAAATGGCTCAGCTGGGGTACGTAAACTTGATATCAAATCGTCGATTGAAATAGCTGCTGTTGGGGTATGTCTTTGATGAGAAAAGGATTGATGCCTAGTAAATGTATCTTCAACATCTGAAGAACCACCACTTTCTGTTGGTTCATAGCCAAAAACAGAGAGTGGGATTGCATCTTTCTGGTAATTCACCCTTCTATCCGTCTGCAATCAAATTTTAATCATGCAACTGATGAAAAAGGTGTACAGTCAAGTGAACGAGAACAAAAAAGAAACATGGGAAATTCAGCCAAACCAAACAGCATAACTTTCTGAATATGGATTGCAACAACTTCCTCAGGCTGGAAAACATGTTCATATTAAAATAGACTGGTGGAGATATCAATTAATGTAATTAGAAAAAGAAAAAAAAAAACAGCAGTCTGTTGTGTGATCGATCAGAGCTATCCAACTGTAGTAATGCCTCGTGTCGTTTTACTAAGCAAGTGCATGCATAAGAAGAAATCCAGCAATTGAAATAGCTCAAGAAGGATCTATGAAGTCCAAAGAACTTTTAACAGTTCACCAGCATTTGACTCTCCAGATTAGATATTGCATCTATTGATGAAGAATGACGACCATTCGCAAATTCTTCCTGCAACAAATATTAAAATATTAACTGGAGAAATCCAGTAAAACAAGACGTTAAGACCTTGTGACTTAAACCAACCTACCCCTTTCTTTGACCCGTATTCTGCAAATGCAGAAGCAAACTCTCCAAACTCTTCTTCATCTTCTGAACTTTGAACATCTATGCTACGGTTCAACACATCTTTTCTGTCGCTTGGTTCAGTAATTGAATTTAAGTTTGCAGCCAATCCAACAGGCAGAGCTGTAATTTGCTCTGTAGAAACTAAATTCACTTCCTGAGAAGCACAGGAAATTCCATCTGAGGTAGCAAAATATTCTGCTGACTCAGTAGACCTCTCCATGAAATCAATTAACCCGTTTGAACTCCCGAAAAAGTCAACTGATCTTATCGGGCCAGTTGCAATCCCAGATGAGTATGTGTTCTCTTCAGGAACTTGAGACACCAGAATGCCAACCTTCAGATGAAGTTTTTGAAATCAAGCCACTGTGAACAGTTTCTAGTGATATCCAGCTTATATGTTGGGCAGGTTTTAGTTATCAAGTTAAATTAAGCTAGGACATCTTCTCCTAAAGCTTTGTGTCAGTCTATTCAGATATCCATATAGGAGTGTATAGCTTAAATGAACTTCAATCTGTATCATCTTACTATAGTTAGTAACAATATAAATGTCCAAGATCGGTGAGGTAGAAACCGTAATTTAGAATGAAAACAACCATAAGATATTCTTACCTGACCATTCATTTTGATATGTGTGGATTGTGAATAAGCGTCCTTAAATTCCCATGCATCATCATCGATATCAGAAAGAGGACCATCCAATGGCAGTGCTTGATCATTCATATGAAAATTTGAACCTGGCGTATGCCCATTTAGATCTCCACCTTTAAAATTAGAGCTAAATCCAGTAACTTCCGGAACCCAGCTGCCGAATAAATTGAAACTCTCGCCTGTCTCCGGCACATATGACTTAGACGAAACCTCCACGATGTCATCATTCTCTCTTAGCTGACTTTGATAACTAAAGTTACTCAAATCTTCAGTCCTCAACGCATTAGCAGTTGATCTGGCAGCATGCTGATTCGAGCTTGACTCAACATCATTTTCAACTGCATAGGCCCCCCCATTTGAATCGGAACCAAGCCATTCCTCCAGCTTGATCCGTGAAGAATGATCATATAGATCAGCAATGCTCAGATTGGGAGGCTTCGACACATCTTTATCAAGTACAGTGGAGTTTAAATTCCCAGCAATAACCCTGCTTTTCCCTCGATTGAAAAACAGTTCAGCTGCCGGATTGTCCACCTCCTCACCCCCCTCGTTCTCCCCAAAAATGGAAAGAGGCAGAGCGCCACGCGGCTTCACCCATAAATTGTGTGATTGGGAACTACCTGACGGATGATTTGCCAGGGAAGAAGCGTCTGAGGGACCCGATTTCTGTGGTGATTTAACAAAATCGCCCCATTCTTCATCTTTCCATGAATTCTGAGCACTGACCTTCGAATTTGATTGCAGAGAAGCGGAGGCAAACTCTCCGAAGGTGTCGTCGTCGTCGTCCTCCGCCATATGGGGATGCGAGATGTCTTCCGACTTGCTAAGGCCTAAAGGAGCTACTTACAGTTCATGTATGTCGAGGCCTGAATAGTAATTCAGCAGGGTAATAATGAATTTGATAAAAATAACAAAATTATTAAAATGGGCCTGAATAGTAATTTAGCGGGTAATAATGTTCGTAACTGAAATGCCGGAACCGTTGATCCGGTTACTATCTCCAAAACCGTCGGTCCTGTCTTCGAAACCGTCGGTCCGCCTCCAAACCGGTCTGAACGATATTACGGTTCACGCCACTAAAGTCAATTGAATTCAAAATAACTGTCGGTTATTGCATCACCCTCACCTTGGACAATGATTTCGCTTCCCGCAATCCACAAATAACCCTAGCCTAGCCTCTCTAATGCTTTCACAAACAGTGAGTTGCTGCAGCTCTCTTCGGAATGTGTTTGGTCTGGTCTACGGCAAGGTGGAGGGAGGGGGTGGCCGGGCCAGGTCCTAACCAGATATGCCCCTTCCTTTGTTTTTATATTTTAAATTTATTTTTATAGGTTTATATCAAAAAATTATTTAAAAAATTTAATTTTTATATTTTTAGGTGTATTTTTTTGGTGTATTTTTTGAATACAGGTTCAATGTTCATTCAAAAATAAATCATGATAAAAATTCATGCAAAATAATACATCAACCCTGAAAAAGTTTATTTTTGTCATGATTTTTTTTTATGTATCACAAAATTTTCTTTTAGTTCACCCTAAAAAAATTTCCTAGATCCGCCTTGGTCTAAGGTATGCTTTCTCACTCAGAGTTGTTAATGTATGATTCTAGTCTAGGGTATGCTTTCTCACTCGAGTTGTTAATGTATGATTCGTTTAAGCGTGGCTGATCAATAACGATATGCTGCCGGGAGATTAGGATGCGCACGTTGAATGTCGTGGGGATCAGTCTTGCTCTATTGATATGCAATGTAATTTGGGGCAGTTTGTCTCTACGATGAGATTCGAAGGCTTCATTTTCTGACTGTGGTGTACACTTAATTCTAACATTTTTTTTTTTTTTATAGGTAATTCAGAAGTCTGCGTAACTGATCGGGATGTTCTGTGGCTTTCTGGGCCCGTCGATAGAATGTCAGGCCAAAACTCTCTCGGCTTGAACCCCCGACCTCTAGGTAAGCCCTAAAGTCGGAGGCAGCATGCTAACCCACTGAGCTAGCATGCACCGAAACTTAATTCTAACATACCTTGTGGTATTGAATCATTACTGTTTCAGTTTCGAGGGAGGAGCTTTGTCAACGCATATCAGTCGTCATTGAACACAGTTCGTTATTTCCATTCCATGTCTTTGTTCCCTGAGTGAACTATTGCAACTTTTGGCACATTTTTTTTCCATCTTACACTTTGAAAATAAGAACAGATTTCAGAACTCATAGAAGTTATGCAATCCATGAATCGTATCCACCCTCTTCAGGTTGAAATGGACAATTTGGCTGGTGTTATAATTTATATTAACAGATGATCAGTGTTTCTCCTCTGCTTTATTATTGGAGACTTGGAGGAAGGTCCTCACAGGTATGCTCTACAAAGGCGAGCTGAAAGTACCCACCATACCATGCAAATGATATGGTGGGTTCGTAAATGAAAACAGTGGTAATAGAAAGTGTCTTATTATACACTGAGAAAGGCAGAACAATCTGTCGTTATCATCCGACCTAGGTTCTTCCTTTATGTTCATGGAAGTGTTAGGTTTTTGTGCTGATTGTCTGCAACTTACCCTCAGTTTGATGATCTCTTTCCTACAAAGTTACATAGACTCTCTCAATCGGGAAACCAGGGAGACATAGTTGATAACATTATTTTCCTCAATAACCTTATCATTTTTTTTTATTTTTTTTAATTAAGGTATTACATTGAACATAAACGGATTCCCTTTAGGTGGGAACCAAACCTTTACACAATTCTACACCCATCAGTTTCAGCCCCCAACCTTCCTAAGATATGTCTTAGTCCGGTTTGAGGTTGCTGTGAGCCAGTAGGTGTTTCCTACATCCGGATATTAGGGATGCCCCCTTTATCCAGTCTGAGCATTCCTCTTGTTGGTCTAGGTAGAAGAGCAGCATCTCCACTTCTGAAGGAGGTCCCTGCTGCCCCCATCTTTGCCAAAAAATCTGCTATTGCATTGCCTTCCCTATATTGGTGGTTGGCTTTCGCTCGAACCCCTTTGCGGGCATCATTGAATTCTTCCCAGTAATCCCACAAGTACCACAAGTGGCACGCCTTCTTAGATATCCAATCCACTAGAAGTTGAGAATCTGTCTCTAGCATGATGTTCATCCACCCGGACTCCTTGCACATTCTTAACCCCTCAGTGGCTGCCTGGAGCTCCGCTGCATTGCTAGTACCTGGGGCCAGTGGGGTAGCAAAGGCTACCAGAAGGTTGCCTTTATTATCCCGGACGATGCCACCCCCTCCCGAGGCCCCTGGGTTCCCAAGGGAACTACCATCTGTGTTAAGTTTAACCTAACCAAGAGGGGGTTTAGTCCACCTAATCAATTTAGCTCGGTCTCTAGTATGTCTCTGGACTTTGATGTTGAATTTTGCCATCAGCTCCTTGTCCTGGATTTTCAGCTTGTATGACTGGTGGCTGGCTTCTATGACTTCACATGCTGTCCTCCTGATCACTCTCCAGGTTTGGTCTTGCGTTTGATACACCTCCTCATATCTAGCTTTGCACCTGCAAATCCAAAGAGACCATGTAAGTATGGCAGGAATTATAGCTGAAAGTGTACCTGTTAGGCCTGCTCGAGTTGTCAGCCCTATCCATTGGACAATTCTTCCTTTCCAAGTATTTGGATGCTGGAAAATCACTCCAAAGGCAATTGCAGCTCTGTTCCACATCTCATTGGCCAGAGTTCCATTTGACAAAATATAACCTTATCATTGGTTACATGAAGCCAGAGGATATCAAAAGGTTCACAAGGCTCACAGGTTTAAAAGATATTCCTTAATAGAGAGTGTGGTGCTGTATAGCTGAGTGCTTGAGTTTCATATTATGTCATGTTGCATCAAACACTAAAGTTTGATGGCAGGGAGCAGCTAATCGTTGCTCGATGTCTCAACTATATTTCCGGCACTGAGACTAACCCTTATGGAAATAATCATCAACTTCTCCATGTGATTCAAATAGGACAGGTCGGACCAGTTCTAGGATTGATGGGTGTTGGGAAGTCGGGTGATTCATATCTTTTTCTGCATGTCTCTTCCTGGCGTAAGAAGGGATGAAAATAAGTTATTTCCATTTTGTGTTGGATGAAATAACCATATTACATGCCTAATGCAGTTGCTTGATGATTCAGTAAGTATCTTTATGGTGTTATTTGCTGAATTTGGAAAATTATATCTTACTGGACTATTGCCTCACATTGCGGATCATGTATGCACTGAAATAAAGGCTTATCCACGTATGCAGCTAATACTATATGATCTTCCAATATATAAAAAGGATACCCCCTTGCTTTTCTATACTGGCGCTAAAGAATGTTTGTCATGCCTTGCTACTGCCATAGCCAAGGGAGAGATTTTAGTATCTAGAATTATCTTAAGGTGCACACCTTAATAGTTCAATGGCATGTTCTTCTGTAAGATGCCTAACAGGAGACTTTAGCTGTGAAGTTGAGAGTGATGGTACAGTGATTATTAACGGAGTAACGGTCACTGGTAAAAGAACAGTGAAGTTCTCGCAGACTTTTGAGATGCCTTCTCCATCTCCTTTCGACTGCCTGGTCCAGTTGATCCTCTGAATTCCATGGAAGTTTTGCTACTCATGAGATACCTGAGATAATAGCTTTCAAAGAAAGAGACGCTTATCTTTTGAACTTTTGCTTATTAGCAGCTCACAGGTATGCTACTATATGATGCTGAGGATGGATAAGCTACACATTCCAAATCTAAGATCAATTTAAGCCTGATGTTAGGCTATGGATTATACATGTAGCTAGGCAACAAATCAGCTTCCACCATATGTTCCTAGATGGTAGGTACTGATCGTGGATTGGATTGGGAGTACATCATTTTGTAAAGGTTTAGGCTCCCACCTAAAGGGAGCCATATAAATCAATGAGGGTAATTCTATCCAAAAAAAAAAGTCGTTCGACGCAGCCTTTTTGTACCTTGCACCAAAGTACCTTATAGTCATAGATAATTAAATTCACAAATCAAAGGGACTTTCAAATGGTTGTAATGGAACTAGGGTCAAGGTAGGATAAAATATGGGCAAATTGGACTAAAATGCCAAGAAATCATCAATGTTAATGCACACTACCAAGTAAGAACTCTCTCAAAGTATATGATAAACTCTCGAACAACCCTCTTCCATCTGCCCTTTCTTTTTCTTTCTGTTTTTTTTGGACAATTACTCTTGACTTTTCCACTCCAAACTTGAGATTTACAATGTAAGCACATAAGCTTCTTTCCCATATTTTTTCTTTCGAGAGATTGACTAAGGATTCTCTCTCTTTTTTTCTGATTTTTTTTTAAATGGGAAAGAGCTTCACAATCACATTTGTACTATATTCCTTCTCAACCATCACCCAGAAAACTCACATAAATCAGCCTTATACACCTCATTTTACCTTGGAATGTGCATCAACAATCAGATTCATTAGCAGGGTCAAAAGAAGACTTAAATAATGGACATCGGCTTATATATATGGCTTTCAATAAAACAATAATATAACATTCAATGCAAGGAGAATTAGCATACGTTGACCGACACACTCAAAAAGAAAGGGGCGAGACCATTTCGATCTCTGAATAGGCTATAAGTCCTCACCATTTTGTAGTGGAGCTTTTTGTGGCCAAAGTGTACATTTTCATCAACTCAAGAAATCGGACCAAGACACAAGTTTTGTAAGTTTAAAAATTGCAATAGACTCAAACGATCACGAGCATATACTAAGTAACACAAGAGTAGGTTAAAGGAAAGCTAAGTACTCAAGATCAATCCCCCTTCCAACATTTAGGGTCTTAATGATACAAATCATATAAGCACTAAGAAACTTATTCACACAGGAGCTCCCACATTGTGCGAAGCTATGCGGAAAATTTTAAAAAAAATCATAGCACATCCAAGCATTGCAATACCACTATAAAGTCTACCACACAGCATCACATATCATGAAATGTAGCATATAGCAAAGTTATGCAACACCCCAAACTTAAATCATGCATTGTCCTCAATGCTAGAAAAGAAAACAAGGTTAAGGGTAAAGCAAAACTTTCCTGGTTCAAGAAAATAGTATGCTAGCACGGTATGGTATGTCATGTGTAATTTGTAAGCATGATCCGATCTGACTGGGGTCTCAAAACCCGAATGTTAACCACCACCTAATTATTCCTACAAAATAAACAAATACCCGGTTCAAAGCATAAAAATATATCAAGGGAAAGAACCGAGCTCAAAGAAAACCCTTGACTTATTTAAAATTAACATGCATAAAAAAATAAGCAAAGCAAACTCTTTGGGTTGTATTAGCTGCACTAAGTGTCCCAAGAATGGAGATTCAGTACTTGTGCCTCCTTATGCGAGCTAGTACCCCAAAGTGATAGGGTTGGGTTGCCTCCCAACAGGCGCATGTATTTTAAGTCGAAGGGAAGTTTTCCCATATAGTGCCTTTGTCATGTCCTCTCCCACATATACCTTAAGTATATAGCCATTGGCTTTAAAGATGTTTCCGGTCTCCATATCTTTAATTTTCATAGCTCTAAACGGAAATACTTTATGTACCATGAAGGGTCCAGACCAGCGGGACTTATGTTTTCCTTGAAAAAGCCTTAGTCGAGAATTGTATAGCAATACCTTTTGGTCTTCAAAGAACTCCTTTGGGAGAATTGCCTTGTCATGCACTCTTTTTGCTTTTTCCCTGTAGATCGCGGAGCTACGGCAAGCTTCAAGTCGAAATTCATCAATCTCATTAAGCTCCATAAATCTTTTTTCTACTGAGACTTCATGATCAAGGTTGAGTTTCTGCAATGCCCATGCTCTATGTTCCAATTCCAAAGTTAAGTGGCAAGCCTTGCCATTAACCAATTGGAAACGCGAGGTCCCAATAGGTGTTTTGAAAGTAGTCCGATATGCCCATAAAGCATCCTCCAACTTTTTGGACAAATCTTTCCTTGAGTGGTTCTCCACCTTCTCAAGAATCCTCTTGATTTTTTTCTATTAGACACTTCTACTTATCCACTTGTCTGAGGGTGATAAGGTGTGGCGACCTTGTGGTTGACTCCATAGAGAGACTCAAATGCCTTGTTGCAGAAATGTGAACCCCCATCACTGATAATCGCTTTTGGCGTTGCAAACCTGGTGAAAATATTTTTCTTGATGAACTTCACCACAACCTTGCGATCATTGGAAGGAAGAGCCACTGCTTTACACCCACTTTGAGAGATAATCTACGGCTACCAAGATGTACCTGTTCTCAAAAGATGAAGGGAACGACTCAATGAAGTCAATGCCCCAGACATAAAACAACTCCACCTCTTGGATATTGTTCATTGGCATCTCATTTTGCCAAGAGATGTAGCCGACCCTCTGACAGTTCTCACACTGCTTTGCCCATTCTACAATACCTTTGAAGATGGTAGACCAAAAAAAGCTTGATTGAAGAACATTAAATGTTGTCTTTCTTCCTCCAAAATGGCCACCATAAGGAGATTGATGACAACCCTCTAAGATTAGCGATTGCTCAATTTCGGGCACACATCTCCTAATAAGGCCATCATTGCAAAATTGAAATAAATATGGTTCCTCCCAGATATAGTACTTTTGATCATGAAGGAATTTGTTCCTTTGCTGATAAGATAGCTCGGGTGGAATCTTATCTGTCACCAGGAAGTTTACGAAGTTAGAATACCATGGTAATTAGTGAATTGACTTAATGGCAAAGAGTTGCTCGCCAAGAAAATTCTCTTTGATATGCAACTGCAACCCATCTTTCTTATGTGCCTCTCTTTCCAACCTTGAAAGGTGGTCAGCTACTTGATTCTTTGCCCCATTCATATCCTTGATTTCCAAATCAAATTCCTGGAGGAGGAGGACCCACCTAATCAATCTCGGTTTTGCATGAGGTACTTGAGGGCTACATGGTCAGTATGGACAATCACTTTGACACCTAGTAAGTATGCTCAAAATTTATCAAAGGCAAACACCAATGCTAGCATCTCCTTTTCCGTGGTGGAGTAATTAATCTGAGTATCATTCAGCACATTGTTAGCATAATATATAGCATGATATATCTTGTTTCGCCTTTGACCGAGCACTGCCCCCACAGCATAATCGCTAGCATCGCACATCATCTCAAAGGGGCAGCTCCAATATGGAGTCACAATAATTGGTGCATTGCTCAACTTCTCCATTAGTATCTTAAATGCCACATGCATTCTTCATCAAAGTTGAAGAGCACATATTTTTCTAGTAGATTGCATAGGGGTTTGGCCACTTTTGAGAAGTCCTTAATGAATCTTCTGTAGAATCCGGCGTGGCCCAAGAAGCTTATGATGCCCTTACGATTTGATGGATAGGGAAGTTTAGCAATGACATCTATCTTTGCCTTATCCACCTCTATGCCATGAGAAGAGATTTTGTGACCCAAGACGATACCTTCCTGCACCATGAACTAACACTTCTCCCAATTGAGAACCAAATTGGCCTCTTCACATCTCTGGAGTACTCTTCCCAAATTCTCAAGGCACAACTCAAAGGATGATCCAAAGACAGGGAAATCGTCCATAAACACCTTTATAATGTCTTCCACTATGTCATTAAATATAGCCATCATACACCTTTGAAAAGTCGCAGGTGCATTACATAAGCCAAAGGGCATCCGCTTGAAGGAAAAAGCGCTAAAGAGACAAGTGAAAGTAGTCTTTTCTTTATCTTGTGGCGTTATGGCTATGTGATTGTAGCTTGAGTATCCATCTAAGAAACAATAGAAGAGATACCTAGCTATACGGTCTAAAAGTTGATCCAAGAATGGAAGAGGAAACTGGTCTTTTCGAGTGGTACTGTTCAATTTCCTGTAATCCATGCATACTCTCCAATAATTAACCACTCGGATAGCCACTAACTCTTGTGAGTCATTCTTCACCACGGTAACTCCTCCTTTCTTTGGTACGCACTGCGCTGGACTCACCCATTCACTATCATAAATCGGATAGATCATGCCAAAGTAAAGAAGCTTAATGACTTCCTTCTTCACAACTTATTTCATCATTAGGTTGAGCCTTCTCTGTCTGTCTGCAACTGGTTTTAAATTTTCTTTTAACAAGATCTTGTGCATGCAGGCTGATGGATTTATGCCTTTGATGTCAGCGATTGTCCACCCAATGGCTACCTTGTGCTTCCTCAGCAAATCTAAGAGTCTCTCCTCTTGCACAGGCTCAAGTGAAGATAAGATAACCACAAGTAAAGTCTTGTTGGCTCCCAGAAAGGCATACTTCAGATTTGCAGGTAGTGATTTTAACTCTAACTTAGGTGGAACCATGATGGAGGGTCTCAAGTTTTCATTTCTTATAGGCTCGACCGATGGACTCCTATCATTGGTCTCCACAACTCCATAAGTAAGTCCCATAATTGACTCATCCAAGTGATAACCTTCAACCATATTATCAACTTTTTGGAAATTGATGAGTTAAATTGATCAAAAACTTTATCATCCTCAATGGGGGGATTGTAGTCAGATTCTTCCAAGATACATTTGTCTAGGGTATCTAAAGCAAAACAAGATTTACTTCCCTTGGGTGTCTCATTGCTTTGACAACATTGAAGGTCCATTCCTCACCATTTACCTTAAATGTAAATGTATTATTCTTGACCCCAAGGTGGACATCTCCGGTGGCCAAAAATGGTCTCCAAAACAAAATATGAATTTCAGCATCTTCTTCCATGTCATGAACAATAAAATCCACTGGAAGACAAATTTTCCTACATTCACTTAACACATCTTCAATGATCCCAGTAGTCTTGACAACCGAATGATCCACCAGTTGTAAGGTAATATGAATTGGCTCTATTTTCTTTTCCAACCCTAAAGACTTGGCGGTAGTGAGGGGCATTAGGCTAATCTCGGATCCTTGATCTAACAATGCTCTCAAAAAGTGTCGCCTCCCAATTTCACACGGAATGGTGCAACTCCCTGGATCCCTCACCTTGACTGGAATACTACCTTGAATAAGGTAGATGCAGTTCATACTCAGTGCCACAATCCCCTCTTCCTGAATCTTCTATTTATTTGTCACAAGGTCTTTAATGAACTTGGAATACTTGGGAATATTTGTAATTAATTCTACTAAGGGAATATTGACATTAGTCTTGCAAAATATTTCCAAGCATCTTTTGAAATCTCGTTCCTTGTTGATCTTTTTGCGAACTCTCGAAGGGAAATGCGGTTGTGGAACATACTCACGCACCACAGGGGAAGGTACTTTCTCAGTCCCTTTCTTCTTCTCCTTTTCTTGCTTTGATGCATTCTCAAGTTGATCTAAATCTGAGTTATTATCTTCCTTTTCAGGGTATTCAGCTTCTGCATTTTTCTCTTGATCATCCGAACCCACTTGCTTCCCACTTCTCAGAGTTACTGCTTTACAATCTTTCCTCTTTGGATTGGGAATGGTATCACTGGGGAGTGAGCCTTGTTGTCTTTGATGAATCGATTGGGCTATTTGCCCAACTTTCATCCCTAGATTCCTCAAATTTGCATCAATGTGACCAAACCTTTGTTGATAATCCTTATCCCTCTCATCAAGTTTGTTCAAGTTGGCATCCACCTTGCTCATATACTTCATCATGTTTTCTTCAAATGAGGGTTTTTTTCTCTTCTTGCCTGGTCTGTCCAAAACCAGGTGGCAAATTGGTGTTTGGCCTCCATTGGTTTGATGATCCTCCTCGAGGATAATTGCCTTGATTTCCATATCCTCCTACCGGGGCTCTCCAGTTACTAGTTTGATTGAAATATGGCCCTTGGTTAAAATTGGGACGTCGATCATTGATGTAATTGATTGATTCCTTGATTAGATGACACTTATCAGTATGATGATCCCCTTGGCAAACTCCACAGCTCAAAACTCCTTCCACCTACATTGAGCTGAAAGTTGTTGAAACCTCTAGCAAAATTCTCAATATGCGCCTCAATACTGGTGAGACGATCTACATCAATAGCTCTTCCTCCCATGGTTGGTTTCTTGGGTGGCAATCTTCTCTCACGGGGCCACGAGTATTGATTCTCTGCCAACTTAGTGAATAAGTCTCTATCTTCATCCATGGATTTGTCTTTCAAAGTTCCTCTAACATATGCATTCACTATTGTCATGGCCTCCATGTTTAGTCCCTTGAAGAATACCTTCAAATCTCTTTCATTCTCTAGGCCATTATTAGAACACTTCCTCAACAACTCTTAGAACCTTAGCTATGCTTCTGAAAATGCTTCATCTTGAAATTGCTAGAATCGTACGACTTTCATACGAAGCTTCTCCACTTTTAAGGGTGGGAAGTACTTGAGCAGAAAATTCCTTCTGATTTCCTCGAAGGATTCCAAGTTAAAATCCATTATCGAGTCAAACTAAGAATATGCCTGTCCTTGCAAAGAAAATGGGAAGAAAATATTTGCATAGTATCCTGTTACACCTTGTGGTCTATATGTGTTTTTAAGAGTGAGGAATTCTTTATGTGAGCATTAGGGTCCTCATGTTCATATCCCTAAAAAATAGCCCCATTCTGAATGAGGTTGATTAAGTGTGGAGGGATTTGAAAGCTAACTTCATTAACAACTCTAAATTGTTGCATCCGATTGAACCTTTGCTCAAATAAGTCCCCCAAATACTTTGGGTCTATGAGCGGGACATGGTGCAAGCACATGGGGTACATTATTGCCTGCTTGTTGGTTGTTCGAACCATTTGGTTACTGATAGTTCAAATAATTCTACTCTTGGTTATCACCTCGGTTATCTTCCATTGTAGGAACGTATGATGGATTGTAAAAAACCACTAAGGTACTTTGTGAAACTTCCCTTTCTAATTCCCTGCCCCTTGGTAATCTTCTATGTCTTTAAAATAATCCAAATTGTGGTGGCCCTTGAGATCGGGTTTGCATACACTCCTGTAAAAAAATAGAAAAATTAAAAATTAAAAAAACTAACATCACACTTTCTAGAAACTAACAAACAACCGTGTCACTGCCCGCCAACGATGCCAAAACCATGGTGGCTATTTCAGGTATAATGAATTTAAGCGCAAAACCAAGTTAAATTACCAAAAAATACTCATTTTACCACAAGTATACGGTTATAGTTGTGTAAGTGAAAATAGGGAACCCGACATCCTGTCCCATTGGTGAAACCCTCGGTCGACCCTGGCTTGTCAAGGTCCCAAGATCGAATCCCACTGACGCTGTCACCAGGCCATGACAACGGGCTTCGGCCCACGACTTAACTGGAACATGTGATGAGGTCGCGCTGTATGTGTCCCATGGACTAGTCGGGTTAGGGGTTCTCCTCCGAATACCACGAATATTAAAAAAATTAAAATAGGGTCGAATCCCACAAAGAGTGTTAGGTGTTTAGAGTTGATTCAAGCGTGACTACCTAGCCTATTATGCACAAAACTCACAAAAATGAACAAAAAGATGAAACTTGTTTTTGAATTTTTAATCAAATAAAACATTGAAATAAACAAAGAGTTTTGAAACAACTTAACTGACAATGGAACTCTAAGCACTTGAAATCACAAGAAGTTAGACAGGGATTGGGGTAAACTTCTAAATATGACTAGGGTGACTTCAACAACTTCAATTTATGCAAGTTTGCATGTCAAAGTTAAACTGATTAGGGACGATACTTTTACGCTCTAAATTCCTATGTCTAGTACTCCTTGAAATTTGGGCTAACTCCCTCTGTCGAATTGTACCTAGCCAAGTTTCAAAAAACACATTTGCATCTTTCTACACCTAACGTCAATTGAAACAGAAAACTCCTTCAAGTGCGCGTTCACATTAACAATTTCATGCAAGAAATCCACTTTTTTGCAAGAAATCCACTTTTTTGCCTACTTTATGTCTAACCGTTGGTTTCAAGTTCCCTTCGACAGTTATCACACAATACGGAAATAAAGAGTTAACCAATATTATGCATTATCACATAATTTATTTGTCCAAAATAAACCACATGCCTTCACTAGTTTAAACTTGTCACAGAGACTAATCACAAATAACCCGAAGCCTAAAACTCACGTTCATTTACGTAACATTAGCCACCCATCTGTCGAATGATGAGTATAACAACAAATTAGCTTGCATATTTAATTTGGAACGACACCACATTAATTTAAACAATGAAAGCATAATTAAAACTTAAGAATTCATAAACTCCCTTAAAGAAGCACTCCAATCCTAGCTTTGATTCAAAACAATTTTGTTGTGAATACTAACAAATCAAAAGAACAATTTTTTGCCTTTCCAGCAGCTCAGTGGCTCTCAGATTTGTTGTTTTCTCCTCACGCAACTGTTTTCCTCCTCTGTTTCCCCTTTCACTTTCCTTTGCACTCTCTTCACTTGACCGCAAGCAATCTTCCAGCCCTCCTTTTCCTTCCAACTGCCGAGACCAGAGTATGGGAAATCTGCCATAGGTGCCTTCCGATTGCAAGATTCTCTCCTTCCTGTCAAAAGAATGGAGTTTTTCTTTCTCTCCCGATCAGATTTTTCTCCCTTTTCTGTCATGTTCCTTTTCTTCTCTATTACTTTATTTTAGTGTGTTTTTCTCCTCCACGACCCTCAGGAATCCTCCAACTCTTCCAGGATTCAGCAGCCAAGAATCCTTTTTCTACTTTTTTCTTCTCTGCATTTTTTTCTTTTTACTCCTCAGGTTTTCCATTTGGGCCAATCTACATTCTTTGTCCATTTGGAATGCTAGGCCCAATTTTCCTTTTGCATTATGGGATTGGTGGACTGAGAGTGGCCCAAAATCTATTTTCTTCAATGAACATTCCTAAAATATATAAAATAGCCCAAGCGCGATTCATGCCATTTTTCAATAAAAGTTACCAAAACGAGTCATTTATAATTATCAACAAGTGTAAAACATAGGGAAGAAATTGGCCTATTTTATTTGCATCAGACGCCTCACGGAGGAATGCGGCATAAGCGGCCTCAACTGTGGGGAGAGGTTTCTCTTTGAGCATATCTTGGTTCACTGAGTCGAACTCTTTGTTGACCACCATGAGCAATTAAAACAGTCGTGTCTACTGATGGAGTTGGCTATATGTGGCGATGTCCACCACTGTAGTCATCGTTTTTGGTTGTCTACTGTCGATCTCTGGCCAAATGCGTAGCAGGGTGCTGTAATAAGCCTCTAGTGTTCCCATGTTTGATGATTTGCTTTTACTGTCAAATTGTAGATTTAGAGTGCGTCATTGTCGCTGCTGTAGGTGGTTGTTAAGACTTCCCAAAGTTCCTTTGTCGTGGGATACTCGACAAAATTGTGTACCAAAACCCCTTCGATTGCGTGCTAGATCCAAGAACAGATGGAGAGATTTGTCTATCCCCACTTTTAGGACTCAGGATGTTTGGGATTTGTTGCACAGGGGTCGCCGGTGATGTGCTTGAGACACTCTTTTCCCCCAATTGTCATTTTCATCAATCTAGACCACAAAGAAAAATTGTGATCGTTCAGTTTCACGGTCATTGCGACCATTGGACTGCCATCTGTCGGCTGAAGTTGTGTTATTAGTTTGCTGATCTTAGCAAGTAAGTCATCCGAGTCTTGGCCAACATCTGGTGCCACCGGGATGATATTGTTGCCGATGTCGCCCATTCTCTGGGTAGATGATGAAACATGTTTGATTTGTAAGGATCAAACAAACTTTGGTACCATGTTTGTTTGAGAATTCAATAATTGAATTTAAGAACAGAACAATGTTCTTTATTGCTCGTTAATATTTTGTTCTTACATCAATACAAGTTTATAGGAATTCAGTTAGGTTAATTAAGGAAGGAAGTTAGGGGTTTAAGGCAAGGATCAATCTTTGATCCTTACCTTTTACATTTTGCTTAATTTCCTCCTTAATTACCTCTATTCTAACAGTTACTCCCCTATGAGGGATTTTATTGGCTACCTAAACAAACAGTTGTATCCTCTCAAGGGGCTGGAGTAGGTTCATCTTAGCATAAAATATGATCGCATGTATTTCTATCCATAAATAAAATATAGCAGCCTGCCAAAGCGATTTCCACAATTCAGAGGCAGCTTTACCAGAAACCTGTTGCATATGATAATCAAAGTGCTTCTAGATATCCATCTATTCAACATAAGTAAGACGAAACTAGTGATAAGCTGCCTGCTAATGAGTCAATATTATACCAATTTTATGTAGACTATTATAGTCTAAGTTGACTCAATATTGATAGGAGGGCACACTTTTATTGCTCATTTCTCTTCCTATTGTAATTTCAGGTCACTAAATGCCCTTTGGGATAAAAGGAAGGAAAAAGACCCTAAAAAATCCATAAAATACAAGATTCTATTTGCAAGGTCGTTGCCCCAGATATTCAACCCCAATTTGGATGCCACATATCTATTTTGGCAAGAAACTACAGAGCAAAGTGTGGAATGACCATTCTGTTGTTACTCTCATATTGGAAAATATATTGTTAAAGCTTTCGT
>JAOWBN010057775.1:0-20942 GCA_028565015.1 Pinguicula moranensis
GGGACGGATTCACTCATTATTATAACTGTCTTTGTTCATTCAAATTCCAATTTGCGTGCATTGAGAACTAGGATGCAAAGAGCTATTATTGGATGAATATTTGACAAGAAACACGATCAGCAAGGCACTACAGATGACTCCCAGAACAAACAACTCAATGCAAATCAGGATGCAATTTAATGAAAAACATCCCAAAAATTATGAAAAAAACTCAGAAAATTTGAATTTCAGTTGTGGGAAGGAAGACAAGGGATTCTCGACCAACATGATTTTTCTCAAAAAAATGATTTTTTTTTGGATAAAAACAATATATATTTTATAAAAATCTTGTGTCGATCGGAACTCTACAATTACTTAAAAATTGAAATTGAAATAAAAAAATAACACTCTTAGGTCCTTACAGATGAATCCCGAAGATAAACTCATGACAGGTTTTTGAACTGAAAGGGAGTGAATTTTTCGAACATATATGAAAAATCAAGAAATAATTAGGATTCTCAATATAGAACAAGAAACTCAAAATTTTCCTTAACAATAATAATTCCAACCTGATTCTAAAATCAAATGATGTGACTTTTCATAAGCGGAATATAAACGTGGAGTGGATAACTTACTCTTGCACTAAAAAACAAAATTTGGAATAAACAAAAATGATAGGCATGCAACCCAACAAAAAATTATACGAAATAGAAAAGATGGAAAGAATGAAGATGGAAGAAATGTGTTATGTCATACAAACCCAATTAAACATAGAATTTTAACCCCTAGACAACTACTACTAAAAATGAATGTAAATCAGAGGTTTAATCGAACATCTATCTGAGGATCTGCTCTATAATCAACAAAAAAAATTATAAAGTCAATATTTACATAAATTCTATAATGCATTGAACCTAATTCTCTTAAGATTAGGGATTGAAGAACACTGAGTTTCCTGTAAAATTCATAAATAAAATCATGGGTCCTTTTACAAATTTTGAAAATTGCCTTTGATAGGCAAAGAAATAACCTAGGACTAGGATTCTAATTTTTAGATTTATTAAAATTCTAAAACAAACTAAAACTCTATCTTATCCAACTAAAATTCTATCTAAACCTTTTTTTTATAAGCCAATTTCATTAAATTGAAAAATATTTACAAGGAAAATACAGAACAATACAATCACCAATCTAGCTCCTACTCCATCAAATACTATGTGCCTCTTTGGAGTTGATCAGGAGCTCTAGTCTTCTCGTCATACTCCCCATCGGGTATAACTAAGGGTGATATGGTACATGACTCACCTAACATCGTAGAAGATCACAAAGCATCTTAGCATTCAAATCATCGTCGTCATTCGCTCTTCACCAAAACAGAATGTCGTGACTATCACATTGTCGATCTCCCATTTTAGGGATATTGGTACACAACTCGATTAAGTTTGGTGAGTTATCCTTGTAATGAATGATAGGTCGCATTCCAATTAGACATGTATCCCATATCCAAACCAAAGAAAGTGCATAGCTACTCGACATTTCAATGCTTCTCTCTTGTCTTGTATCCCTACTCATCATAACATAAGTAATACAATGTTGTTACCACACATGTATTAAGAGAGAAGATCTTCCACAGAATATTTCTTGTGTCACATTCACTAATGAAGTCAAGACTTATAAGTCAGTCATCATCCATTCATCCTACACGAGGCTGTATGTTGTTAGGCCGTGTGTAACTGCTGGACAGTGACCACAGTTTAGAGATCATGCAGTCTAATATCATGTTGGGAAGTCTTGACTGAAGAGTATTGCTCATCCAGCGGCAACTCATGAACGGGTTCCTCCTCCTACCTGTACCTTAGAGAGATCAAAAGGTAAGATGTATAACAGCTTCAAAGGGAAATCTTGAATCTCCTACCAATTCCTACTCGCAGGTTCTTCTCAATTAAATTATAAAACCTGTGAAGGCTCCTTGTTATTGGTCAAAGAATTCTGCATTATGTTTCTCTATCTCATTCATGCACTTCCTGCTGCTCCTCCCTCTATGTACCAGGAAATCTCTTGTTCTTGCTACTTAGAATAGAGCAATCATAATCCACGTATATGAAACTCTCCGGATCATCTAAGTTGCATTTAGAGATTTATCCTGCTAGTCTTTCAATGAGTCATGTAAGATGCTTTCATATCATCCAATGGCCAAGCTACTTGTACCTCAACAAGAGTAATTCTCCAAAAAGGAGACTAATTAGGAAAAATACTCAGAGTAACAAGGTACATGGCACAGAATAGGTTGATGACTCATGATGAGTATGCTATTAACATAATTACTGCACA
The DNA here is from genome assembly GCA_028565015.1 of Pinguicula moranensis. NCBI lineage: Eukaryota > Viridiplantae > Streptophyta > Magnoliopsida > Lamiales > Lentibulariaceae > Pinguicula > Pinguicula moranensis. The sequence continues at coordinate 2,311 of JAOWBN010057775.1, forward strand.
TAAATCCTTTGTAGTTCAGACAGTGCAGCAAATCAAATACTAAGTATTAATCATCATTTTTAGAATAGGTGGCTTAGTGTCATAGTGATGAAAAACATGATATATGATTTTGTAACCAATCAGACGTAGTATAATGAAATCTGCCAGAGTGTTTGGCCTTTGTCCATAACCAGACAACTCTTTGAATCTTTTGTGTGATTTCTACAACAGAAGAAAGGTGGGCTTGAAAATGAGCTTCATTCCTAGTTTTCCACAGCACATCATGGACAGCTAAAGGGATTTCCAGATATCCATGTTAACACCTAATTGTTTATTGTTCATGAAGTCATCAAAGGTAGGAATTTGTTGGTGCGTTGGAGGGCTACTCATAACCTTCAGTCAGCTACATACCCGTGTCCATACCTGCAAGCTAATATAGCAACTATGAAATAAATGAGAGATCAACTCAGAGTCAGATTCACATAAAGAGCAACATATCTCCTCATCAGCAGGAATAATGTGTCTTTGTTGAAGTATTAGTTTAATTGGAAGGCCAACTTGCATCAGTTTCTAAGCAAAGATGGAGATCTTTTTTGGAGCAATGCCATTTCAGATTCTGCCTAAAGTTTCTACTTCACCAGGTGCAAAACTACTAGCCCTGCTCTGTGTAATTTTATTATAAGCTTCCTTTACCGAATATCAACCATCATTACTCAATGCAAAGACATATTTATCAGCACCAAACTTGTCTGGTTCTCTCCCTAAAAGATAGGCCATTAATTCTACAAATTCAGAATTTTCAAATTCCCTTAATGACCTCCTCTAGCTCAATTGCATATGCCATGAAATATTATCCCATATAAGCAATATTACAAGATTGATTGTCAGCAATCTGAATAGTCTAAGAAATTTTCAGCCAAGGAAGCTGTTCTAGCCCAATTTTCCTGCTAGAATTTGATGGCAGTCCCTTTCCCGAGGCTGAGCTTAATGGATTGTGAGAACCATGGAGACTTGTCAACCTCTTGGATAGACTTCCACCATTGAGACGCATAGCTAAGACTTCTTCTAGATCTTACTACTATGTCCTGATTTCACCTATCTGTAAACTATCTTCGTGGCTATATTTTGAGAAAATAATATCAAAGACCATACTCTTTTCTCTAGAGAGTAATCTGGCACACCATTTACCTAACAAGGCATCATTGAAATGGCTAAGATTTTTAACTCCCAAGCCTCCTGTTTCTAATGGTGTAGTAACCTTATCCCGAGAAACCCAACTCACTTTTTTTGTGGTCTTTAGTGGAGCCTCATAGAAAATGTCTCTGCATTTGTTCCAGTTTCCTGGTAATACACTTAGGAGCTTTGAAAAATCCCAAGAGGTGAGTAGGTAATGATATCAGAGCAGAATTCTTCAAAGTAAGTTTTCCTCCTTCTAAAATATAATCCTGCTCCAGTTGTTCAACCATCTATTGAACTTACTAAAAAGTGGATTCCATGTTGCTTGTTCTTCTGATTCTCTCCTATAGGTATGCCAAGATATGAGAATGGTAAAGAGCCAGTTTGACAACCGAGGTACGCAGCCATGTCCTCAAGCAATGATGACTGAATATTGAATCCAACCAGTTTGCTTTTAGAGAAATTGATGCGTAGGCCAGAGGCTAACTCAAAATTCTGAAGCACAGCCTTTATAGTTAGGATGTTTCTCCACTGAGCATGCCAAAATTTCAGAGTATCATCTACAAATTGCAGATGAGTGAGATGGACTTTGTCTCTGCCAACTGTCCAACCTGTGAGAAATTAAATGTCTGTGGCTTTTTGAATCATCTTGGTGAGGCCTTCAACAGCAATTAGGAACAGCAAAGGAGACAAGGGATCTCCTTGTCTCAGACCACGTATAGGATAGAATTCACTAGTAGGACTTCCATTGATCAGAATTGACGTTGAGGCAGATTAAAATATTACTTTGATCCATCTTAACAAGCATCTAGAAAATCCCATATGTTCCATAACCTCATAAATATAGTATCAAATGACTTTTCAAAGCCAATTTTTAATATGAAAGCCTCCTTTTTGAGCTTCTTTACTTCATCAATTGCCTCGTGAGCTATCACAACTCCATCTAGCAGTTTTCTTCCAGGAATAAAAGCCATCTGTATTGAGGATATTACCTCAGGGAGAATAGTATTCAGTATGATGGCTAATACCTTAGACAGTATTTTTAGCATTGAGCCTATCAAAGTAATAGGCCTGTAATTAGAGACATGCATAGGAGAATCCATCTTGGCCAGGAGGGTTATGCGAGCTGCATTACTTCCTTTAGTTAGTTTCCCATACCTGTAAAATTCCTGAAATAAGTAGCAAATGTCAAATTTCATTATCTCAATAAAGTGCTTAATAAATTTAAAATTAAACCCATATGAGCCTGGACTCTTGCTACTACCACAGGCAGAAAAGGCATTCATAATTTCATATTCAGCAAATGGAGATATTAAATATCTTTGGGCCATAAAGTTGAGAGTTGTGAATGTCACGTTGGTTATCCTTGGTCTCTTCCATAAAACTTCAGTGTACAAGGCTTGGAAATGAGATTTGAAGCAATATTTCACCAAGTCAGGTTCCTCTAGCCATGTGTTTCCATCCCAAATTCCATTAATATAATTCTTTCTCCTATTGTTGTGCAAAATCCTGTGAAAACTAGCAGTGTTGGAGTCTCCGTGCTGAATCCAATTTATTCTTTCTTTCTGAAAGGTGAAACTAACCAATGTGCTAGTTACTTTGAGAAGATCCCAATTCAGCGTGTTGAGATCAGATTCTTGGCTAGCAGATAGGCTGGAAGTTCTAGCTTGATTTCCTAAGACTGCAATCTTTTCAAGAATCACTCTTCTCTGATCAACTAAATTTCTTGGTGCAGCAAGATTCCATTGTTTTATACCACCTTTAATAGCTTGTAGCTTGGTTTTGATTCTGAAGCTTTCATAGCCCGGTGGATTAGTGGAGGTCCAAATCCTTTTGATCATTTCTGTAAAAGTTTTGTCTTAATCCAGCAGTGAAGTACCTTAAGAGGTTTTGGGCCCCAATTCTGCACCTTACAACATAAGCTAACAGGACAATGGTCGGAATCATCCTTCTGCAAACCTGTTTGAATCCAGTAGATGTCACACCCATTTATCATTAACCAGAAATCTATCTAACCTGCTCTTAACCTTCAAAGATTTGATGTACTAGGTGAATTTTCTTCCTTCCATTTTCAGGTCTATCAAATTTAGATCTCTGACCAAGTCATTGAATGCCTCAATTTCAGCAGTATTAGGGCAATGAGTTGTGCCTCTCCTCTCGTCCTATTTAAGTATTGCATTAAAGTCTCCCATGAGACACCATTTTTATCCTCTTTATCCTGTAGAAGCTCCCTGATTTTCTGCCATTGTTGTATCTTAGAGGATAGATCCCTTGGGCCATAAATATTTAACATAGTAGAAGGTATTGTCTCATTAGACCAGAAGCTAGATATTCCCAGAAAGCCAATATTAGAAAAGACTGAGGTGCTGTGAAATTTATGCTTATTCCAAATGCATAACAGACCTTCTGATTGTCCAGCTGATCAAAGGTGCATCCATTCAAAGTCTCTATCCATCCATAATTTAGCACACATTTTCTGATTCATCCATTCTACCTTGGTTTCTTGTAGACTTAAAAAATCTAGTTTCTCCTTCATTATGAAGGTTGTTAATCTTTTCCTCCTTCCTGGGCTGTTTAGGCCTCTAAATTCTATCTAAACCTTAGTTTCCAAAAATAAGAGAATTAATAATTAAAATCCTTATAAATGACAATATTATTAATAAATGTAAATACTAATTGGCCAAATTTCTCCCGAGGTCCACGCCCCCCTCTTGAACACGTGCTCGTTGTTCCTTATGGATAAGATTCATTAGGATGGCAGAGTCCAACTAGACTGGGACTTCTCAGGAATGCTCGGAATGATAGAGTCCAACTTGGGTAGAACTCTTCAGAATGGTGGAGTCCAACTTGGATAGGACTACTTTAAACCATGCAATAACTCAAATGCGTCTCAAACCTTGAACATTCAAATCGACAAAAAACCCATCCCCTTCCCTACCCATCCCACTCCACCCTACACCAAACTTGAAGTCAAGCATAGATACAAATTAGGATTATGCCTGGTGGAAGAAAATTAGATCTTGGAACTAGAGGTTGCAAATTAACATCATGAGGCTCAAACTACGCAGGGGCCATCATGTAAAGTTCGCCATGTAAAGCTCAAACTACGCATATGCAATCAAAAATACATCTCCAAAATGAATGAAAACTAGATTTCACAAGTATACCTTGCAGGGATAGTCCAAATCCAGTGGAAAGGCGGGATAGATATACCATGCTTGCGGGATGAAGAGCCATGGGGGTCGCAAAAAAAATACAAGGATTCACACCAAAGAAATAGAAAAAATGGGAAAAGGAGAAGTGGTCGACTGACAAATTGCATGCTTTCCTGTACAACATCTGGTTGGCGCTCATCCCAATGGGCATCTTGTAATTAGTTTGATAGGCCCATAGTACATCACTAAGTTTGGTAGCCCAGTTCTTCCATGAAAGGTTGACAGTATTTTCCAAAATTTTCTTTATTTGTCGGGTGCTTACTTCAACTTGCCCCAAAGTTTGTTGATGGTAAAAGGTCGCCAACTTGTGCCAGATGTCATACTTTTCAACAGTTTCTCAAAGAGCTAGTTGTAGAAGTGGCTCCCTCAATCACTCACGATTGCTCAAGGGGTCCCAAACCTATAAAAGATGTTTTCCTCAAGAATTTCACAACAATATTAGTGTCACTTGTGCGGGTTGGAATTGCTTCCACCCACTTTGAAACATAAGCAATGACTACTAATACATATTGGTATCCCATTGAAGGGGGAAAGGACCCATGAAGTCGATGCCCCACACATCAAAAGTTACTACCAAATGGCCTTGTTGGGGCATCTCATTCCTCTTACCAATGTTCCCGATCCGTTGGCATCGATCGCAATGTATGTAGGATGAATGCGCATCCTTCAATAAGATAGGCTAGTAGAATCAAGATTGGAGGACGTTTTATGTTGTTTTCTTCCCACTAAATGTCCTACACGATTCAATGCATAGCAATGGGCTAGAATGGTCTTCTGCTTGTCTGTTCCTCTTTTGTGACATACTTGCGAATGGTTGGATCTTGGCCAATGAAAAATAAGTAGGGGCCCTCAAATGCGTAGTCCCAGGTGGATGAGAAAATTTTCTTCTTTTATTGAAAAGACATGTTAGGACACAAGGCTTCACTAGCAAGGTAATTTACAATATCTGTAAACCAGAGTTTCACCGTGGTGGCAAACTCATCGGGGAAGGAATCAGAGATAGGCACAATAGATTCATTATGAATAGATGCATTAGGAAACCTAGACAAAATGATCAACAACCACATTCTTAGTGCCCTTATTTTCTTTGATTTCGAGATCAAATTCTTGCAAGAGCAAGATCCACCTAATCAATCTAGGCTTTACATTAGTCTTAGCAATCAATTATTTCAAAGCAGAATGATCAAAATGCACAACTACCTTAGACCCTACCAAATAACACCTGAACTTGTCTAAAGCAAACATCACAACAAGCAAATATTTTTTAGTCGTAGTGTAATGGATTTGTACCCCCATCAAGTGTCAACTAGTAATAAATGGCACGAAATCTATTATCTACCTTCTGCCCTAAAACAGCACCCACAACATAGTCGTAGGCATCACACATAATTTCAAAGGGCAAAGACTAATTAGAAATCAATTTTTATTTTAAAGTTATGAAAGCAAGAAAAATTTACCATAACTATCTAAAACTATTTAGAAATCCTCCACATAAGGAAATAAGCATATATAATTCAGGCATATGGGAATGTGGCAGATGGATTTTCATGTGGAAATGGATGAGGAACCTGCGTTATTCTGAATTACCTGAACTAACTGATCTCATATGTTTCTTGCAGGATGCTACGCCATAGCAACAAGGAGAAGATAAGAACATCTTTGAAGGCAACACATTAGGACTCTACACAGTAAAGGATGCCTATGGGCAACTCACAACTGCCACTACAACAGTCTTCTCTAACCAACATCTGGAGACCTCCAAAAGCTTATGGAACAGGTTTGTCCCTAAGAAAATAAGTATATTTGCTTCTAAACTAATGCAGAATGCAGTGCCCACAAAGGCCAATCTTTAGAGCATGTATGTTATCCCAGTTGGCCAGGATGTTAGTTTTACATTATGCCATTATGGGACTGTTGATTGCTTCATAACTGCACAAGTATGGTTGACAATCATGACTCTTCCTTCATAAGAGACTATGCCCTCCATGCTGATAAGTTGATGCGTGTGAACCACAAGCCAAGTTATGTACCAAACCATGAGCTGATTTGATGAGTTGACAATCATGAAGCTTCAGGTGGCATGTATCAACACTGTAGCATACAAACATCACCCAATGCATCCACTTCTCGATGAGCACATAATCAGCTTGGAGGTTGATCAATGTTGCGGCTCTTTCATTTCCTAAGAAAGTGACAAGCTTTTATGGCAAAAGATACAAAAGGATAGCAGTTAGATTTGTAATTAGTTAGATTGGCATTTTTCCATATCTCTTTCCTTTTTCTTAGTTAGATTGGCATTTTTCTTTCTCTTTCCTTTCAATATGAACTTGTTCCATTTATATTGAATTTCGGCATACCAAAAAAAACATTTACCATAAAAATTGAATGGTACATCTTTGCATAGAAGGTCACTAAAAGGACAAGTAATCTTAGAGAAGTCAGTAATGAAGTGTCTATAGAACCCCACATGTCCAATGAAAGTCCTAATCTCCTTGACTGAGATCAGAATAGGCAATTTAATCATCAATTCAAGTTTAGATTTATTGGACTCTATCCCTCTCTTTGAAATCACATGCCACAAAACAATTCCCCATTTCACCATGAATTACTCTTTTCCTAACTAAGTGTAAGATTGTTTTCTATGCATCGCTCAAGGACTAGAGTCTAACTTATCTAAGCAATCATCAAAAGAAATGCAATATACAGAAAAATTATCCGTGAAAACTTTGATGAACTTTTCTAAAATGTGTGAAAATACGGAGAGCATACACTTCTAAAAGGTTGCTAGAGCGTTGCATAGTCCAAATGACATTCTCTGGAAAGCAAGGTCCTAAAATGGGCAAGTGAAAATGGTCTTGGCTTAATCTTCTGAAGCAATTGAAATATGGATAAAACCTGAAAGACCATCAAACAAAAGTAAAAACCATGACCGGCTAACGGATTTTTCACTTGATCAATAAATAAAAGAGGGTATGATCCCCTTTTGTGGCGGCATTGATACTCTGGTAATCGACCCACATGCACCATCTAGCCATCATCCTTGTTGGGATCATGTCCCCCTTTTTCATTCTTGACGACCGTGATCCCTGACTTCTTTGGTAGTACGTGGATTGGGCTAACCCATTCACTTTATGTCTCTGGATGATCACACCATTCTCAAATAGCTGGAACTTTTGTTTATTCACTACGTATTGGATGGTTGGGTTAATTCGTCGCTATGGTTGTCGGACCAGTTTTCTTTCCTCTCCCATAACAATTTTGCGCATGCATGTAGATGTGCCAATCTCTTTGATGTCGGAGAGGCCCATCCAGTGGCAGCTCTATATTTAGTTAGGATAGAAACAAATTTGGATTCCTGCAAATTCATTATGGAAGAAGAGCAATAACACGGGTAAGAATCGTGATCTCCTAAGAAAATGTACTTAAGATGATCAGGCAACTCCTTCAACTCGAGTGAAGGTAGAGCACATTCCTTCAAAGAGGATGACATCTCCTCTATCCGTCCCGAGTTTAGGTCCTCTTGCTCATCGTCTTTGGTCTCCGTATGTAAAGCCATCTCGAGTTCCTCATCCTCATCGTCTTGCAAATAGGCTTCCTGCACTAGAGAGAGAATTAGATCGATTAAATCAAAGTCAAAAATTGTATCAACATGAGGTATGGCATGGGGATGATCAAATTGAATCTCAACTTGTTTACCCAAGACTCCATAGTCAACTTCCAACCGATGTGGGTTTTGGTGACTTCGAGTAACAAATGGTACTCCCTGCCACCGGTAGATGTGCTCTCCAAGTCCACAATCACAAAATCCACTGGCACTATGAACTTTCAACTTTCACTAAAAGATCTTCATTGATCCTTCCGGCATTCTTCATGGACTAGTCAGCCAATTGGAGCCTCATGTTCACCATATGCATACCACTTAGGCTCCACTTCTGGTACATTTTGTAGGGCACGAGGTTGATACTATCCCCCAAATCAAACACCATGCCACTCGGTACTCTCCAATGAATAAAGAAATATTGAAGCTCCAGGGATCCCTCATATTGCTTGGTAGTCTAACCACCTTGTCGGAGGATTCCGACTCCAGAAGTTTGGCTTCTTGATCATATCTTTTCTTATCCGTGCTAAGCTCCTTGAAGAACTTTGCATATGTAGGGGTGTTACTGACAAGATCTAGCAAAGGGAGGTCAACATTCACTTTAGAAAGAAAATTATAAATCTAATTGAACTGTTTACCTTTCACTAAGTCTTGCAAGTGAACCTGATATGGAATTGATGGCTTGGAGGCCACCTTTTTTGACTTCTCAAGCATGCACTCACTTGAATGCCCTTCGGGTAATCTCTCATTAAGGCTTGCATCCAACAAATGGTCATCTGAAACAAATATGCCCTAGAATCACAAACTACCTCATCGTAGTATTGGGGTTGGATGACTTCAAGTGGCCCCCTGCTATACAAAGGTTGACCGCGGTGTCTTGAATTAATCTCAATAATGAGGTTGCTGACATGAGCCTCCACATTCCTTATGTACACTTCCATACCGATGATTGGTCCTGTCATGGCCTGCCTTCTCTTGGACTTTTGCTGAGAGTTCCTCGCAAGAAACTCATACAACTCATAAAATATTGGTGGGGTTGTCCTGCCAAGCATCGATCCTCCGTCAGTATTATCCACCATACTCAATGAGTCAGTCAAACCGTCATAGAAAATTTGATTAATCAAGTGAAGAGGAAAGTAATGAGGGCATCTTATAACAAGCAATACAAATATCTCCCATACCTCATGGAATGGCTCCTTATCAACTTGAGCAAACCCAACAATTTGGATTCTCAAGTCGGATGTTCGGTCACTGGTGTAGTTGTTATCGATAAACTTGGCATACACCTCGTCCCAAGTGGTCAAATACTAGGATCTCTGATAATCCCTCATGATAGTTTGCCATAAAACTCCTTACTACTCCTTAAGAGTCTCTTGAAGCTAGAAACCACTCAAAGAGATCAAATGCAACTAATAGAGAAAATACAAATTGCACAAAACTAAGCAACTAACAACTAAAGAAAGGCAAACAATTAAAGAAAAAATCGAATTAGCATAAGATAAACTAAAGCTAAACTACTATCTAAACTGCAAGATAAGCATGCAACTAAGAAAGCATTACTTCAAACTTGCCACCCGAATCCCAGCAACGGCACCAAAACTTGATTTATTATAGATAGACAGAGCAAGAATAACTAACAAGTATACAAACTGGTAAAGAACCGACAAGCTACCAAGGTCGAATCTCTCAATGATTTGGGTTGAAAGTGGGTTTATAGTAGGCTATCCTAAGTTATCTATTTATCTTTACCTAAATTAAAATGATTAAAGGTTTTGTTTGGTTGGATATTAGTTACGCTAATGATTCTAATTAAACTAAACTAAACTAGTGAGCTCTAGATTGGGTTAGTGACTAGGAAATTACCTAAGGGATTCTTTTGGGTTGGAAGGTAAAGGATTTACTACTTCACCTTCAATGGGGTTCGGTAAACCGGTGCCTAATAGCACCTAATGAGGGTCTAACTCTTTAAAGGCACACTACTCTCTCACGGACTTGCCCCCTGATCCCTTAGTGTGGTTCCTGAGGGTTTTCCCCTTCAGCATCCCCCTAAGAGATGATTAGAGGGGTTAAAGTCACTCCCTACCTTTCAAGTTCCCACTCAAGAGAGCCTTTCCCACTCTCTGCTCAACCAACTAGGTACGCATCTACCTTACCCCAAAGCAAAATAAGCAAAATCCAGTAAAAATATGCTAAATAAAAATTATCATGGTAAATACAAAAGCTCATAGAAAAACCAAAGTAAATACCAAAAATATATGAAAATAAACCAATAAGGAATTCTCCTATTTACACACTTAACACCACCACTGTCACTAGGTGGGTGGCCTATGGTCCCGGTAGGAAAGATTCCTTCTTTCATAGGAAAATACCCTAAATTCTAAATCTAGCCTAGAATTGAAGACATGTATAAGAAAGAGGAGAGAAGAATCTCAACCTCTTAAACTCTATCCAAAAGTTGTTGAAACAAAGGAGACTAATGTCTTTCCAGTCTAGGTCGAAAGTGGGGGCAAGATAGGAATTTCGCGTCCTAAGTCCACTTTTTGACGTAAAAAACATGCGAGGCGGGTGCCTCAGGAATTTGCCACCTCGAAGGCAAGCGCATTGAAATTGCAGGTTGGCACCTTGTTCTTCAGACTTTTTTGAATATATGGAGAGGCGCGTGCCCAAATGAATGATATGGGGGCCTCGTTCATATCTCCTTGGTCTGGAGGGACGACGTGGACGCATGTAAAGAACAAGCGATCGCTCCTCAAGCATCAAATACTCCTTCAAAATCTCATGCGACACCTTATAAGCGGATGCATCTTGAGTTAAGCGGCCGCCTCCTATGTAAGGCTCCAAAAATCCATCATTTATGCCAATTTTTTCCCCTTTCATGACAGCAAAAGTAAACAAAAAGGTATTCAAAAACAAGTTAAAGAAGGCTATGCGCACGATGAGTTGGCATAAAATTGACTCATCAGTGAGCAACAGTAGAGATTGTCTCGGGACAAAAATACCTAGGTACTTTCCATTCAATAAGTAGGGCTCAAGACAATTCCAATAAGTGTCGGTTCTTCCTCTCGACTACGCTATTTTGTTGGGGTGTTTGAGGCCACGTGGTTTCATGCAATACTCCATCAAAAATTCTGCATAACATGATTCATATATTCACCGTTGTTGTCTGAATGTAACACCTTAATTTTCTGGGGATATTGATTGTCCACCATATTATAAAAGAAAAATCAGTTGCATTTCACTCTTATTTTTAAACATATAAACCCACATTATGCAAGAACAATCATTGACAAAAGTAATGAACCATCGAATTCCATGTATTAAAGAACTCGGGGAAGACCCCAAATATCATAATGAATTAAGGAAAATGGAGCATTTCATTTTTTCAAACTAATAGGAAAAGCAGTACGATGGCTCTAGGCCAAAATGCATGTTTGGCAATTAAAATCATCATTTGAAACAACTTAACATAATGAAGGAAACAAATGTTTCATATAACCATAAAACGCATGTCCTGAGATGGTTGTCCCAACCACCTATGCCAAGTCTATTGTTGACATTTCTGCTAAGATCCAGACTGCTTCATCTTTAAGGCTCGACCTGTATTTAAATCATCCATCACATATACCCCATCTTGTATGTGATTATCCTACCGTAAACAAAAATCAGAATATATATGAGCTCCACACTGGAGATCAGTGGTAATTTGACTGACGGACAACAATTTATTAGACAAGCTATAAATTAATTAATATTCTCAAGCGATAATTTAGGAGACAGATAAATTGTGCCCCACTGGTGACCGATGAAACCTCGTCATTGGTATTAGATATATTTGTATGGTGGGGATTAGATCTCACAGTCAAGTCACTCTCATCATACATCATATGATCTGTGATGCCTGAATCCAAGATCCAAGAAGCATCATGTGTTGTAGAATAAACACATAAGACAATACATGCAAATGAATTTTCAGCACCAGATCCAACAAAAATCAGATTTAGCTCGTAACAAGTGCAATCTTGCTAGTGAAAGATGCATACGATCAGATTCTACAGGAGACCAACAATCCATACATACCCGAGGAAGCTGCATAGTTGACACAAGTGTGAAATAGATATTTGGTTTACAAGTCTTTTCCGGCCATGAAGAACATCAAAATCTAACTTGGTGGAAGACCAATGAATCCATGTATCGAGTGCTAGCACAAATGGTAAGAGATGTGCTAGCCATCCCGATGTCCACTATGGTATTGGAAGTTATCTTCAGCATCGGGAGACAAGTCATGGATGCTAACCAGAGTTTTTTGGACCCCATCTCAGCCGAGAGTCTCATTTGTGCATGGAATTGGTTGCTAGCCACTTCCGAAGGGATAGAGACTGGATGGTACATATGATCCAGAAACGTACGTTCTTGATACAAGTAATAATTTCAAGTTTAAATTATTTCATTTTATAACTTTAGTCTTTACTTTTCTTTCCTGTACTTCTAACTTGTATCTTGTTATGTTTTATGTGGTATGGATAGTTGACTAAAACTCGACAACAAATCATGGTTTGTCTTCTAGGTTGACATACAATACAAACCTTGTCATTTCGATTTGAAAAATAAATATTTGATTTGTATTTTGTGTAATTGTATTGGAACTTAGAATGTTGTTGGAATTCGATGTATTTCTTGTCTTATTGCATTTTTCTGTGTCATGTTTATGAAGGAAATAGATTAATGATTTTTTAATTTTTTTTAATTAACGGTGGTAGCAGTGGCTTCGCTACCGCCATTGCTACCACTGCAATTTGGGCGAATAACAAATAAGGATAACAGTGGTGGAGGGCGTCATCGCATTACCATAGTGACGATAGTGGATGATCATTAGTCACACTTATTCCCAACCATTTTCCTTAAAATCATTTTTCCAAGGAGCAATGAGTCCGATCTCTTTCATAACTTGCAATCACGGCCAATTTATGAATTATGACATGAGGGCATAAAAAAAATTGCCCTAATTCCAATGAATAAAATAACCTGTACTTGTCACAATAATTGGAAATAAGTGGATTGCCTACTCATTGCAAAATTCTGTTGCAGGGCATTAATGGACCTGGGGGACCTACGGTTGTACTTGATTTTTATCATTTTAATTATGAAAAATATTTTTAATATATTTTTATACACTTAGTACTCCTTTAAAAAAATCGCACCCCTTTAACAATATCCCCAAATTGATGAATTGAATGCATGTTCCTCTTTAAGTGTTACCATCATATTAGGCTGTATCAGTATCTGTATTTAATGCTCCACCACAGTTGATCAGTGAAGAGAATACAGGAACGAAAGCACTATATCAGCTTTCTTCATCAACCATTGATCCAACCGGAAATGATATGGCGCAAGCCAAAAAAACGCAAGCCAAATCGCAAGCCATGCCACGTCAGCATGCCACGTCATCAAAAACTTTTTTCTCTCGTCAGTAGTTCACAGTTTGTGTTTTTTCTCTCGCCCGCCGAATTTATTTCCCCTTTCTCTCACTGCGTCTTTGATTTGACTCCCCAATGTACCAGTGAACAGGCTCATAATGATTCTTAGACGAAAAACAAGAAATCCCAAGTCTAGTGCAATACTCATAACCTAACTGCTTCCAAAAGCTGAATTTTTTCGTGAATAAAGCTTTGTTCTTGGAGATCCAAAAGAGCAAAAACGCAATGAAAGTTAAAACGAAAAGCAAACTCTCCGAGATGGAAATGTCATCCCAGATAAACAGGCCGAGAAGGGCGTAAAATGAGATCAACATCACGGAAAGAATAGGGGGAAATGGCGAGGAAACAGATCGAGCAGGTGGTGAACTTGCAGTAGGCTTGCTGTGTGGCTTCTGTTCCTCCATCTCTTCATCAATTGTGACTTCCGTCACAGAAGATAAACTGTGAACTGACGAGCGAATGGTGGGGGAAGACAAGACCAGCGACGAGTTGGACCTCGTAAGCTTCGCCTGGCTTTTCAGGCTGTCCATCTCCAAGTGAGTCCCTTTACTTCAATGTCCGCCGTAGGATGCTTTCTCAGTCTAAGTAAACCCAGTGTCTGTACTAGATATCCTTAATGTGAACTCCGACAGCGGTTTCATCCCCGGCGAATAGCAGGATAAAAGAATAGCGCAGAGAGAGAGAGAGAGAGAGAGAGAGAGAGAGCGGGCGGAGTCACAGTCAGTTCTAGAATTGTTCAGGGTGGAACGAGTTTAATGTGGAGGAGTAAATTTATACACAGGAGAAAAAGCAAGGTGGTGGGGCCCGCTCTGTTTTCGAAATCTGCGGTGGATATCGGCGTGAGATTCCTGTTCGTCGGATCTAAAGTACGGCCATTTTCTGCCCTCATTGGATTTTTCTGATTTTTTTCTAACTTTTGTAAGGAGAGATTTGAATTTTTGTTACGCGCATTTCCTTTCCTTCCAAGATAAATGGAATAGAATTTATTGCATGAATACAATACAGTCGGTCTGATTCAGAGACACCACGGGATAGATTTTTCTAGAATATTCATTAATTGTTGGCCCAAATTTAGTGAATCAAATGTAGTAAATAAAGGGGGTGTTTTGCGCAGACCAAGAGTTATTTTTGGCGGGAAAGGTGATTATAAGAAGATTATAATTTTAAGAAGGCTGCGCAAAACAGGGCAAAAGAAGAGATTTCTGTATTGTGTTTGGCTTGTAAGAAAAAAAATGGAGGGAAATTGAACTACTTTCCTTTCTCAGAAAAGGGCTGGGCCGGGTTGGGCTTTTCAATCATCTTGGAAATTCAAGGACCAAAAATATCATTTCAGCAACAAAAAGAAATAGCTAGAAGAGTGTGCAGGTCAAAGAAACCAGAAACTGATAAATTTTGATTACAATAGAAAGTAGAGCAACTATACTTTCTTTGATAGCTTCTTCTTCATCCTCTCAACTGCATTTCTCAGAGTCTCTTCATCTATGAAGAAGGTAAACCTCACCAGGTTCTTTCCCTCTTCTGGATTCAAGTAAAACGCACTTGTGGGAATTGCAACCACTCCAACTTCCTTGATCATATACTCACAGAATGCTACATCATTTTCCAGGCCGAATGGGGTGTGATCAACTACTACAAAATAAGTGCCACTGGAAGGATACACTGTGAAGTCGACAAACTTCAAACCCTCTGCCAGAATAGTCTTCTTGGCACTGTAATCTCTTCTCAGCTCTTCGTAGTTAGAATCAGGGGCCTTGAGGGCTGTGACAGCAGCATGTTGCATTGGTGTTGAAGTGGAAAAAGGTGAGGTAAGAATGTGCTTGCCTTACCCCCCAGGTCAAGTGGGTGGAGCTATAGCCCAACCGAATTTCCAGCCGGTCAGTGAGAAAGTCTTTCCCAAAGATTCAAGGTGATAATCCGATCATACATTCCGGGAATGGAAGCAATGGAGATGTGATCAGCTTCAAAGCCAGCTTGTCATAAACTTCATTAGAGAAAACCTGAAGTGAACCTAGGTACGAGCTACAAGATGATCAGATCTTTGAACATAGCTGATGAAAATGTTCGAGCTGTTCGAGGCCCAAGATGCATTTAGAGGATAGTTTGGCTAATCCAAAAGAGTCATGATTCTCGAAGGAATCATAACCCCGAAGGGAGTCCTAGCTCAACAAGGAGTTATAATTCGACAAGGAATCCTATTCCAACAAGGAGTCATAATCCAACAAGGAGTCTTAACCCCGGAGGGAGTCCTAGCTCAACAAGGAGTTCTAACTCGGTAAGGAATCCTATTCCAAGAAGGAGTCCTAATCCAACAAGGAATCTTATTCCAACAAAAAGCCCTAATCCAACAAGGAGTCCTAACCCCGGAGGGAGTCATAGCTCAACAAAGACTCCTAACTCGTTAAGGAATCCTATTCTAAGAAGTTTTAATCCAACAAGGAGTCCTAGACGAATAAGGAGTTTGAGCATGATATATGGGCCAAACACAAGGATTAGAACTATGAAGTTCAACGAAGCCTTAAAAATATTGACCTATGAAATGTGGGCTACATCCACTACATTTGACACATTTGAGCCCCACGTCCCAAATGAGTTAAATGGGCCCCACAGCCCATGGAAGCCCATAAACTTGGTCCAAATATGAGCCCAAGAAGAGGGGACACGACCCCCAAGCCCAAATGAATCCTATGCCCTTTGGAAATGAAGATGAGACAAGATAGAGACAAAGAGTCTTTGGATAAGATGAAGATAAGACAAGATAGAGATAAAGAGCCTTTGGATAATATGAAGATGAAACAAGAACAAGAACAAGATCAAGGTGGACAAGAAAATTCCCTTCCTAAAGATTATCCAAAAGACTCTTTTCCTTATCCAAATCTTTAGATTAGGATGTTACTTAATTAGAACTTATCTAGACTAGTTTCTTTCCTATTAATTAAGACATGTTTTTAAGGATATTAGGAGTCTAAAAATCGTGCCCCTACCTCTATATAAAGGGGACAACACCCTCATTGTAATACATCATTGATTATCGAGTTTTTGTGAGATTAGTATTCTCTTTTGGTTTTAAACATTCAACTTATCTTTTCAAGTTAAGTGGCGTCGTTTTAAAGAACTTATCCTTAATTCTTGGTTGATACATTAGTTATCTTCAGGGATTATTTGATAACTCGGTTACAATTTTCTTAATTTCTCATTGGCTGACACAAGTTGTTTTCAGGCGAAAGCACAAGAAATTCGTCCCTTTTAAATCTTGTTTCTGAATCTTGAATTAGTGTGGGATTTTGCCACAAGTTTGGCAAGAATTCATATCAAAACCAATATGCCATTCTCTATGCACAAGGAGGCAATGGAGTTAAGTTCATCACAGGTGAATATTTTTTCGGTGGGATTGCGTGGAGTGGATATAAGGATAGCACGAGTGTTTTTCGACACAAGGGACTTCAGCTCATCAATGGGGATAGAGAAATTCGGGGGCTTTAGTGTGACATATTTTACTTTGGCGCCAGCCATGGACAGAGTAGTTTCATAGGAATCATAGAATGGAGCAAAAAGGATGACCTCATCACCAGGGTTTATCAGACCTAAAATTGTTGCTGCTATTGCTTCGGTACATCCAGACGTTACAGTGACTTCCTCTTTAGGGTCAACCACTATTCCACTATCCTTCTTGAAACGCTCTGCTACCACTGAACTCAAGTTTGGGACTCCATATCCCAATGCATTATGATTATGCCCGTCTCTAATGGACTGAATAACGGTCTCTTTTACAAAGTCTGAGCCGTCAAAATTTGGAAAGCCATGTCCAAGATTTATAGAAACCTGCTTCACCGCTAAGGTGCTCATTTGTGTGAAAACTGTCATCTTGAACTTCTCCAAGCGCTTATCAACCTGTAAAAACAACTCATAATATCAAAAGAGTGTCCAATTTGTAGCGGGTACATTGTGGAATTATCGTGTTGGTAGTTGTATCTTAAAGCAAGTTATGAAATAAAGTGGCAGTCAGCTTATTATATCTGACACAAGAGAAGCTATCCTTCCTCACATACTCTAAAGAAAGCTAAATCAAACAATCGCCATGCCAAATGATAAGAGTTTAACAGATAAGTGTTGATCCAAAGATGATACAACATCCCAATTTCACATTGACGGTCTTAAAATGGACAGTGAGCCATCCAAGTGAATTAGCAGGAATTGCTAATACAGTTTTCACATTAGAATCCAAAACTATGTTTTCTACATCCACAATCCACAATCCAAGACGTACCCAGTATATTCCCAACTAAGTTGGGGTTTGGGGGGTCAGATGTACGCGGCCTTACCCTTATAATTATACAAAGAGGCCATTTCCGTTGTGACCCAATATGCATTGCGGCTTGGTATATTGAGTTCCAGCAACTTTACTAAATAAAAGCACTAGAATTTAGTAGAAGCATTTTGCTCTAGTCCATTATTAGCACAAAGCTAAATGATTGCCGCAATAGCAAGATACATGAATAGTCTTACACTTTAATCTTACTTCCACTACTGCAGCTTAATTTACTTGAGAGAGTTATGCACAACCAAACAGTTCATCTGCTAGGGGCGTATATGAGACCATAAATTGTAAGAAGTTATGGCAAGAAAAAGAAGGTCAAACGTTCAACCCAATTCCCCAACTTTCACTCAGCTCGGAAATTCATGTATCTCAGACACAAATCAAAGTGAGATTCCAACAATTTGTTCTCCAAGACAGATGTACAATTGAATCTTGAGCAAATTCTCGAAAATACTTGTCACAAGTCGATTATAAAGCATCCCCAATCAGCAAAAACACTTGACATGGAGAGGTTGAGAAGAACCGTTCTGAGCAGAAGCATGTTGTTGCTCAGTCGTGGCGGTGGTTGATACCCCGGTTGCCATGATTAGTGAAATCCTAGCGGAGCAGCCGATGCAATTCCCACGAGAAATTCCAAACTTGATTCCAGTATTCAGTTCTGAGTACGTTTTTATAATAAATCAAAGGATTTGGCAATATCATGGGATGGTGATGTCCAAGTACAACGTGATACGATCCTGGAGATCTAAGGAAGGTTTTGTGGGGTTAATCCATCAAGTAATGGCCGAGGCAATCCAAGCAAGATATGACTCATTGGGCCATACAAACTCAAATGGTGGTCTATTCCAAAACTAGCAAGTGTGAACACATGGATG
>JAOWBN010057886.1:0-20939 GCA_028565015.1 Pinguicula moranensis
ACACCAAACACTCCTTGTGGGATTCGACCCTATTTTCACTTATACAACTACAACCGTATGCTTGCGGTTAAGTGAGTGTTTTTAGGTAATTTAGCTTGGTTTTGTGTTTAAATTTTTTATACCTAAAAAAAACACCACCTGCATAGGGACCCGATCCGTAGCTGGGAAGTAGAGGCACAGCGTGATGGGCCGGGTGAAGAGGAAAATAAGTTGGTGGCCCAAATGATCAGCAAATGAAACAGGCAGCGAGTATTGGCCCTAAAATCCCGAAGTAGAAGATTGAACTCTGGTGACTGTGCGATGATACGAAGCATGGAAATTCTCTGGTTGGGAGATGATTACCCGGACAGAAGGTAGCGGGTCCTAGGAGAGCTGAGATCCAGTAAATGTGGCAAAATCCATACCGAGCCCATGTAGATACCAATGGCCTTGATCCAAAGGGGAAACCGGACGACCAAGAGCAACAGTTGATCACATAACATAAGAAATTGACGAGAGTAGTCTTTTACTGAAAGATGACCCCTCTGAAGCCGTTGGAGAGTGTCTCGGAGACTAAGTTTCTGGGAGGGGCCAGAACTGCTAAACTCTGCTTCCAAAGTGAGCCAAACGGCTTGAGCCGTAAGATTCCCATGGATAACTCCAAATGCAGTATCTGTGAGAGAAGAAATCAACAATGAGTAGAGGCGTTGTTCAATGGACTTCCAGAGAGCGGACGCCGGATTTGGTTTGTAAGGATCAACGGGATCCTATTCAGGGGGCTCAGGATTGGAACCATCAACATAGCCCAACAAACCGTGTTGTTGAAGGAGTGTTTTGACTTGATTTCGCCAAAAGAGAAAATTAGAGGACGTGAGTTAGTTTTGCAGTTACAAGATGAGAATACTCTGCATAAGTGAGGGGACATACGGTGGTGTCTGGGAGAGTCATAGTGAGAGAGAGAAATCCTGAAGGGGTATGTTGGGAAGAAATGAGCAGTGACTAGAAAAAGAGAAGAAAAGAGTTCAGAAACGAAAAGAGGCAACGGATATCTGAAGAAGTTGAGGGAAGTGAGAACTGAAGGACCAACCAAAGGCAGTTGAAGCCATAAGGGGACGCTCTGATACCATGAGAACCTTTGTCAAGCTGTGAGTTTTCTTGTTTATCTAGTAGAATTGTGTGTGAGTGAGCAATTTGGTTATGGAGGTTTGGAGAACTTGAACTTCATTGATACTTGCTTAATTGTTCATGATCGAATACATGGTTCTTACAGACAAATTCTACTGTTGACTAAATCTATTGTTGTAGATACTAATTCTAGTTTTCCAGACAATTCTTTATTGACTCTTGCTGTGCAGATCCGAATGGCTTGATTTGAGGAATCCTTGGTTGAATAATTTGGCCATCCATGTGAATTTTAATGTAGGTAGGGCCATCTGTATTTATAGTTTTAGGACAAGGATCATGATTTACAATACTTCTAACATCCACCATATTGCCAAGAGTTGAGAAATGAAGGTTGGATTGTATGCGATGAGATTTGCAGGTCGAGGTCCTTTTATCTAAGAATAACAGGTAAATTTATATGAAAAGTACCACTTTCTGTTCTACCTGATTCAAAAATTCCATAGCCAAGCCAATTTGTCAGCATCGACTCAAAATGTGAACATATTTGAAAAACGATCCAAATGTAAACAACATGAACTCAAAAGAGTTTGAATTGTCAATATCAGCTCAGTGATTCCCACCCCACCTTTTGACACGGTTTTCTGCCTCGGACGCCTGCAAAAAGAAGGCAATTTCATGTAAAAGGGAGTAACTAACACGAGCGTCTTCTCTCTAGAATGATTTGCTCTCCCTTCTCTCTAGAATAAACCCTATGGTTGCCTCGTCGTCATCAGTTCCCCTCTTTTGCCCGGCAACCCTAACCGTCCAATAGTCCTGTTAGCTCCCCTGTTCCCGATGAGGGCATTCAGCCCCAAGACAATGATGTAGACTGGATGCCTGTGCATAAGTGAAATCCCCCCAACCGAGATCGTTTGCCTCCTCCTACGGAACAAGAGGCTGTTACCAGGAAACCAATCCCAGAGTTTATTAGATGGGTCTGTGCGGAATCTATCTCCTATCATTTCACCAATTCTCCCCCGTCGTGGCAGCAATCTGAATTGAGACAAGTTTTTTCAGCTTATGGCTACATTAGCGACGTTCATGTCCCTCAGTGATTGTCTAGTCTGAATGTTCAATTTGGATTTGTCAGGTTCCGGAAGAGCACTATTTGTGCGAATCTGAAGGACAAATTAAATGGAATATGGGTTGGCTCATACCAATTGAAAGTGAGTGAGGCTAGATCCTTTGACACTGATCTGAAACTCTCCCAATCTCATCCTGAGCTGACCTTGGCTACAGTTTTATCAAGAGAACCGCCTAAGGAGAACTCTAATTCTGAAGCATTACTTCCTATTGTCTTCAAACCAGACCCGGAGGCCGCATTATGGTTGCAATCAAGTGTATATCCCAAACCCAATTCTTGATATAGCCAATATTAATTCGACACTTTGTGCTACTGGATATGACAACTATTCGGCAGCTAGAATAGAAGGCGGTGAAGTCTTACTACAGATGCAAATTCCATCAGATCAATCCCGCTTGTTGGCCAATAAAGCCACGACTAAGAGCCTCTGCATCCACTCGGTGCGCCCCTAGAAGCTAATTACTGGAAGAATGGCTAGACAGGCATGGATCAAAGTGAGTGGGACACCCCTCCATTGATGGTATGAGAAGTTCTTCTAAGAAATAGCGTCGAGGCTAGGCACTCTTGTTATGATAGATGAGAAAACCTCACATAAGTCTGAGATGCAGTTTGCGCGACTACAAATCCTCACAACAGCCATGTCCATAATTTATTCAACTCTTGAAATTGATACTGGCGAAGACAAATTCACTATACAAGTCTCTGAAGAACAAGATCATATGGGAGATGTTTCAGCATGGAGTCGAGTTGGAAGATCAAATAGATTATCTGCGGAAGAATGGCCAGAGCTTCCTCGTGATGCTCGGACAATTCCTAGCTCCAGAAACTTTAGTCCCAGCCAAAACGGCAGTGTTGTAACTGGGTGTGAGGAAGGAACACACTCAGTGATCTTTTCCGGCCAAGTTCCGGTGTCAGAAAATGCTCTCCAGCAACAACGCCAAGTATTCGATGCTCGTATGGTAAATCTTGACATTAGTCCTAACCATGTACTCCAATAAGACCCTGCCACGCAACAGTCAAAAGAGACGTTGGCGACTAAATTAGACTCACGTGTTGTTGCAATTGTGCCTGCTACACCCAATCCTGTCAAGCCAGGTCAGCACAAGGTTACAGTTGACTCCTATTTGTCCATGCTAAATCTCCCAGAATCTTCGAATTGCAAAGATTTATCTCGAGCCGCACCGGCCCAGTTTATAACCACTACAAATCAAGGACCATTCACAACCTTGTTGGCCCAGCAACATGAAAACCTAATGAAGCTTAGTCCCAAGCTTAGTAAAGGTAGAAGAGCTCGAAGTCCCTCAGAATTAACTCTAGACGATTCTGTTGTAACTCCAGCGCGATCTCCCCAATCATTTGACACTCTTCTTCTTGATGAAGCAACCACCTCTGCTGTGAATCCTGTTCAAAACTCTGCAACTAAGCTTATGGAGCATTCACGCAAAATTATGGAAGCCGCAACACGCTAGCTCTGATTCTGCAGTAGCTGAATCAGTTGTTCCTACCTCTTCGGAAAAGATTTGTGATTTAGCTATGGAGCTGGGTGTTACCCCGCAAACTACACGTCAAGATCTGATTTTCAGACTTGACCAGATGGAAGCTAGAGATAGCTTACTCTACAATCAGCAGGGATCATCAACTGCAGGTATTACTCCTAGTTTATAATGCGTATACTAACGTTTAACATCTGTGGATTAGGTACCGAACCGACGAAAGTGGCTATCAGAGAAATAATCAGGAAACAGCGGGTCGATCTCATTAATATTCAAGAAACCAAGATGAGTTCTATGGATCGATGGACCAAACGCAAGCTTTGGCCTAATGACGATTTTGGGTGGCATTATCATCCGGCCAGAGGCTGCTTTGAGGGTCTTCTGAGCATCTGGAGCAAGTCTAGATTCAACATAGAGAATGCTTGGGCTGAAGATGGTCTGCTAGGACTTGAAGGCCACTGGGGAGAGGGCTCAATACCTATCATTATTCTGAATGTTTATTCCCCCTGTTCGTTGTCTAGGAAACGACAAATTTGGGCCAAATTTCTATCACTTATAAGGGAAAATGTTGGCCCACTAGTGCGCAGCCGGTGATTTTAACGCCACCCGGAGTCCGGATGAGGGAAGGAACTGGGCCATAGCCAATCCGGCAGAAACAAGAGACTTTAACCAATTTATACTAGACTCAGACTTGGTGGATCTTCCAATGATCAAATACCGCTTCACTTGTGTGTCCAGAGGTGGATTAGTGTGCTCATGACTGGACAGATTTCTCATATCTAACTGTTGGTTGTCCCAATGGCCTGGTCTGATTCAAACTAGTTTGGATCGCTCTGTATCCGACGATAGACCGGTACTATTGCATCTAGATAAAGTCAACTGGGGACCTAGGGTAATTCAGACAATGAATTGTTGGTAGAGACACCCTCAGTTTGCTGATTTCGTAAAAGTTTCCTGGACCTCCATGAATATAACTGGAAACTGCAGGGCTGTGCTGCACGAAAAACTGGAAAAAAAAAAAAAAAGGAGGCAGCTGCTCAAAGAGTGGAACAAGACTGTCTTTGGTTCCTTGGACAGACAGATTGACGAAACCAGGCCCTCCATTAGCAATCTCGATCTCCTAGCAGATCATTTTCCTCCATCACATTCTGAGAGGCTTCAAAGGTTAGAGACTTGGCAGACTCTTCAGCAACTCTTACTCAAGAAAGAGTCTTTCATATCTCAGAGATCAAGGGTGAGCTGGATCAAAGAAGGTGACCTTAACACTGCATTTTTCCACGACAAGTTCAATAGCAATAAGAGGAGGAATCACATCGTAGGGCTTAGTATTAGAGGTATTTGGTCAGACAGCATGGTGGAAGTGAAAGAAGGTATATTCTCCCACTTCTCAGATCATTACTCTACAGAGAATCGGCAGCGCCCCTCTCTAGACCTTCCGGCCTCTGCTATGCTCTCTCCAGTAGATAATGCCTATCTAATCTCAGTTTTTATGGAGGAGGAGATTAGACCCACGGTCTGGAGTTGTGCTGCCTCAAAGTGTCCAAGGCCTGACGGTTTCAATTTCCTATTCATACAGAAACACTGGGAGGTGTTAAAACATGTTATACCGCGTTCATCCTGGACTTCTACAAAGGGCGAAGACTGTCTGAGGGCCTCAACTCCACATTTATAACTCTTACTCCCAAAATTGTCACTCCTACATAGTTGGATGAGACTAGTGATGCGCAAAATCATTTCTTCCACCCAGTCAACGTTCATTAAGGGTAGGCAAATTTTGGATGGGGTGTTAATTGCGAATGAGGTGCTTCATACTGTGAAAACCAGAAAAATCATATCAGTAATGCTGAAAGTAGACTTCACCAAGGCCTTCAATTCCGTAGATTGGAACTTCTTGATGTCAATGATGAAGAAGCTAAGTTTTTGCAATATTTGGGTGAATTGGATAAAAGAATGTGTCACCACAGCACACACAACGGTCTTGGTCAATGGCAGCAGCTCCAGGGAGTTCCCCTTGCTCCGTGGTTTACGACAGGGCGATCCCTTGTCTCCGTTCCTTTTCCTCATAGTAGTTGAAGGGCTTCATCTTTTTCTAAACCGTGCTGTGGAACTAGGGAAGTTAACATGAATCAAGTTTGGAGACGTTTCTATAATACATTTACAATACGCGGACGATACCCTCATTTTTGCAGCTGGAACGCCTGCAAATGTCAAGACTATGAAGGGAGTTTTACATATCTTTGAACTTATTTCTGGTCTCTCAATCAATTTTTCAAAAAGTAATCTTTTCGGTTTCAACTTGCAGGAGCAGGTACTTAGAAGTTTTACAGATTCACTGCAATGTAAAAGAGCCTCCCTTCCATTCACATACTTCGTATAAAAGTAGGGGGAAATCCTAGAAGAATGTCAATGTGGAGCAAGGTGTTACAAGTTGTACAAAAATGCGTCAATGGCTGGAGCAATAATTTTCTATCCTTGGCAGTCCGCATTACACTCCTCAAGTCAGTTCTATCTAGCATTCCAATCTTCCATCTTTCTCTCTATGCTGCCCCTAAACAAGTCATCAAGTCCCTAGTGAAGATTTTGTGCACATTTCTTTGGAGTCAAAAAGCTTCCCAGCAGCGTCCTATTCATTGGGTTAAATGGCCAGACTTGTGTAAGGATATTAAAAGAGGCGGACTTGGCATCAATAGTCTTTAGGCCATGAACAACGCCCTATTAGCTAAGTGGTTGTGGCGCCTCTGTACCGAACCTGACAGCCTTTGGGCTCAAGTAATAAGAGCTAAGTATTTCCATACCTCATACCATCATGCGGATTGGAGGCTCATTACCATGCCGAATGCGGTTTCTTGCGGTTGGAAAGTAGTTTGGAAATTTGCCTCCCAACCTTGGTTTGTTGACCGAGTGAAATTAATTACCAACAATGGGAGCAACACTCTATTTTGGAGGATTAATTGAACAGGACATGGAATCATGGCCCTTATATTTGGCCACCTGTATAGACTCTCTACTTGCCAAAAATATGATGGTTGTTGAAGCCCTCCAGGTACTTTGTAATACTGCTGCTTGGACAGGATATTTCAGAAGGCCTCTAAGGGATGGAGAGATAGAGCAGCTGGTTGAACTATTAGCTGCCATACAACCTCCCTCAGGGGACAACTCTGCAGCAGATAAGTGGCTATGGTCAGGTAGCTCCTCTAACTGTTACACGGTCTCTTCAGCATATGCGGCCATGTTACCAGCCAAAGTGACCACTCAAGTCTCCTCCTTATCTCTAGTTTGGGGTAAGATCTCTCCAAGGAAAATACAAGTATTTGCCTGGTGTGTGTTACAGGATAGAGTTCCTATAGTTGATAGTTTGATCAAGCGTGGTTTAACTTTCGATGATTCAAATAGAAGATGTGTGTTCTGTGCGCAATCTATTAAAACAGTGAATCATCTATTCACGGATTGCATTAATGCTCATCAAATCTGGGAAGGGATCTACTCCTGGGTCAGCCTGCCATACCCAAGCCACTCGGATATCAACCTGCAGTTTCGGGACCATATGCAACTCTGCCCGGGAGGAGTGGGTGGCGATATCTGAAGATCAATTTGGCTGGCTACAATCTGGAGCATCTAGCGCGAAAGGAACGACATTAGATTCGACAAAGAAGGCAACTCGATTCCAGCACTCGAATGGATTAAAATCCATGTGTGGCTTTGGTTATCAGCAAACAGTAAACCACACCGTGGCACAATGCTGGGCGACTGGCTGCGTGATCCAAAACTATGTTGTCATCTCCCTCTCATACACTCCGGCCTCTCTCAAAATGTGTCTATTCCTGACTAGCGGTCCTCTGTAAGATCTGTTATCTTCAATCCTTGTAAAATAGTTTTGTCACTGGTTCCCTATGTAGCAGAGGTTTTCTCTGGCTAACTAATATGTAATCTGGCCAATTTGGCATATTAATACAAATTACTTACGTATCCAAAAAAACTAACACGAGCAACCTGGAGAAGGAAAAGAGAAAGTGAAGAAGAAAACTGACTTCTTTCGCCCAGTTTCGACTGGAAGTGATCCCTATCAAGATGAGTGTCTGCATGACTACCCCTCCGATCATGCCACCCCAATGCCCTGCGAATAAAAAAGTTCCACGCAGACTCGCAAGGTTACATTCAAATAACAAAGCATGAGACTCGACATGAATCAACTGGAAAACAATGATGGCTTGTGGATATTCAGGGAGTTTTTACCAATGCACCCAAGTTAAAAATGAAACCCAAAACTATGGCGACGGGTAGGCCAACAATGTAATAGCATCCTATGTTGACGTATGCCACAATGGCCTGCCAACCAGCTCCAATAGCAACTCCTATCAAACAGAACCACCGAGTATACGAGAATGTAAGATTAACATGTTTGATTGAACTAAGTTTGTGTCAGGAACAATGAGAAGTATGCTTTTGCACCCTGTCAAATCTTGTTTTCCCACCTCATGTATTCTATATTGGCAATACATGTATGAGGTATCTGTATAGCAAATATATTATTTTAACTATTTTATTTCATTTGTATTATTATTTATTTATTTATTTTATTTTTAAATTGTATTTATTTATTATTCTCGCTGGGATGTCCACGAAAACAGTCTCTTTATCTCTTTTGAGATAGGGGTAAGACTGCGTACATCCCACCCTCCCCATACTCTGCTTCAATGCGGGATTTTATTGGGTAGGTAATAAAGTTTTAAATGGTGATGCTGAAGATTGATAGTGAGAACATTTCACAATCTAAAGATTTCATTCTTTCTTTTTCACACACATACATGGATTGTGCTATCTGCTATTTGTACATCAATTTAGAATTGTCTCGATTTTCTGTATTGGAATTCTCTAGATATTCTAGACTAGACAATTCTAAATTGATGTATAAATAGCATATAGCACAATCCATGTATCTGTGTGAAAAACAGTATACAGGGACTGTAAGAATAAGAAGAGTTATTTGAGATGCTTACCAGATAAAACAGGTTGAAGGCTGTTGAGTAGAACTGTAAGCGCGATGAGATATGATAATCTAGTGGTTTCCTTGGCTACTGCTTTGCTGTTGGTGAAAAAGGTACGGGGAAGTATCTCTGGTTGCTAAAATCAAAGTCGTGCAAACAATAGCAATAAGTACGGTTGTGATAGAACCACAATCACTGAGAATTTTGCAGTTCTTGACTTGCCAGATCCAAGTTCGTTGGAGACTCTCACACTGGAGGAATGATCACGGTTAATAGTTAATACATCTTGAATTACAGGCAGAAGAGAAATTGGCAATTGAAACCAATTCAAACATCACTCATTGTATAGGCTATCAACAAAAGAGCAGGAAATATTACCTTATGGCAGCATTGAATCCAATTGAAATCATTGCATCCCATCATTGAATGTTCATGCTGTGAAAAAATTGTTGGAAAACATGTTGATCAATATCCATATATTATAAAACAATTTGATTAGACTGAGACGCTATTTGAAGAGTTGCACAGAGAAAAGTAGAAATGATGGTGGAATTGCAAGAAGGGCTTACCAGATGGAAATGGCATCAACTGGTATCACAGGATTGTCCAAGTGGCCAGCTATTACTACTATAATCATCAAGTACCAAAACTCCAAACTGCAATCAGAATTTTATGTTCAATAATGAGTATTAAGGAATATGATTACACTGCAGGACCTGCAGAAACAGTTACACAGCCAACTTATCTGAAAGTTTAAGCTGTTAAAAGATAATCAATTCATATTAAAATCTTCAGATTGTGCAGACATTATTTCTTCTATAAATTGCAACATGTGAATTTCGTTTTAATAAATGAGGTTTGAAAGAAATGCAGTCAAAAAATTCTTACCATAGCATTACGGCGGAGGCTAAAGAAAGCTTAACAAAGCCGAACAAGTTTTGAAATGCCAACCATGAGAATCCACTCCAGGCGCCATCAGATTTCGTATAGAATATGTAAATCAGTTGGAGAATGACAATGAGCCACCACGAGGCATTTAGAGTAATTGCTGCTCCAATCAAGCCATATCCAAGTTTCAAGATTAGCAACCAGCTGAAGAATGTATGTATAACCAGCACACCAGCGGAAATCCATGTCATTGCCATGAGCTTCCTCTGCGATTGCAAGAACTTTTGTATTGGAAAGTTCACAGCATATGCAAACAGCTGTGGAATCATATAAAGGGCAAATTTACCTGCAAAAGATCAATTACAATTGCGTTTGTGCTATCAATACTAAATTTAGATAAACCATACGAACAGAAGGAACAATGTTTCCCACATATGGCATATGGCACTTAGTCACCTGCAGCTCTAGAAATCTCATCAGACTCCCCGAAAAGTGTTAGGATCGGTGGAGCAAAGAGGTAAATGGGAAGCAATGCGATGGCCGTGACAAGCAAGATAATTCACGATCTCTGCATGTAAACACCCAACATTCTTATCTGCCCTGCACCATAGGCTTGCCCGCACAATGTCTCCAATGCACTTCCCATTCCTAGCTGCATGATGTTGAACAATCAACTCCTACAATTATGAAATTCTACCCTAAACATGGTCTGCTCAAATTGTAGCTCCATCTACTGATCTTCCAAATTAAGGAGGGTGAACAATTATATGAGTATCACTAAAATACCTGGTCCTACCAATCCATAAGTAACCATAACTTTTTTCATGCTGAAAAGCAATACTCTTGTTACAATAGAGTGAAAACTGAAATACTTTGGTGCGTTTACCAATAGTGAGGCCTTTTGCAATTAAAACTGTAAACAAAACCAAAAACTAACTTTTTCATACTTGGAGCAAATAACATACTCATCAACAAAAGACTCACTTTGAATAACGAAAAGTTCACAAAAAACAATTGCTCATGCCCAAGACCAGAATACATTATAGTTGTATTATGAACGATGATCAAGAAAAATTGCGAAAAAAAAAAGAATATCTTAATCGGCACGAAAGAACGAATGACATTTGGCGAATGTGACCAAACACCATAAAAAGGCCAAAAAGACTTGAATGTCGCCCTTGTTAGAATATATCCCATATTGGCTGTGGAAAGAAATATAAACTAACTTATAAGAGAATGTGGGTTTACAATCAATCACCTCAGTACTAAGGTTTTTAAGGAAGTAACCCACATTCACTTTATGTGTTAGCCCACCTCGTTTACTGTCGCATCGAGTCTACTAAAACCTTGTCATGGTATTAGAGCCCAAGGGCCTCTAAGACCCACAATTGCATAAGCCCGTCCATGAGAAATGGACCTGTGTGTACAAAAAAAATGTTGATTGTAAGGGTACACGCCTACAATATATAAATAACAAGTCTTAACAAGGCTAGGCCAGTTAGACTTGAGTGGGAGTGTTATAATATATCCCACACAGGTTGTAGAAAGAAATATAAACTAACTTATCAGAAAATGCGAGCTTACAATCAATCATCTTAGTACTAAGGCTTTTATGAAAGTAGGCCACATTCACTTTATGTGTTAGCCACACATGCACACACCTCCACGAACTCGAGGCTGTTTACTATTAGGTCGGGTCCGAGCCTGAGCCCGTTTACTGTTGGGCCGAGTCTACTAAATTTCCCTGGTATTAGAGTTGATATGGCTTAAAAGCCCAGTAAAGATACAAAGGGCCTATGTGACCCACAATTGCACAAGTCCAGTCATATGAAATGGATCTCTGAGAACAAAGTGTTGATTTTGAAGTACACATGCCTACAATATAAACAAATCTCAACAGGGTTTGCCTATTTGTACAATTGCACAGGCTCAGTCATATGAAATAAAGCTTAGCCAAGCCCAGTCATATGAAATGGAACTGAGGACAAAGTGTTGATTGTGAGGTACATATGCCTACAATATAAACAAGTCTCAACAAAGCTTGCCTAGTTGGACTTGAGGGGGAGTCTTACAATATCCCACACGGGTTATGAATAAGAATATAAATCAAGGGCCTTTGTGACCCACAATTGCACAAACCCAGTCATATTGTTGAATGTGAATTTACCTAAATAATCCCAAATTAATCGTGTAGAGTTACAATATTGCCCTCATATAGTCTGCGTAATCTGAACCGTTTAAATTTGTTGATCTGTGGCCATGATTTGTTCAGAGTTTTATAATCCTATCCATTTATTATTGTTGATTTGACGGTTGTAGTTGATAATCTGTGTAACAAAACCAAAGTGCTCTGAACAGTTTATTTCTTTATCGCATCCAACGGTTGTTAATGGCTTCTTCGAGAAGCTGAATACGATTCTACGTGTCAATCCATATCGTTCATCTGTTGTCCTAATTCGATGTCTGATATCGAGTGATGAAATCGAAGTGATCTGAGCCATTTATTTGAAAGAAGATCCAGCGGACAAGTTTTAAGGAGAATGACAAGCTAATCATGGTCGTTGATTTGCTTGAATCTAACGGTTGGAATTGATTGAAGCCTAAGATATAAATTGCTTGGTCAAAGCATACGTCGTCAATTTCGGAATCATTTCGAACTTGCAATTCTTGATCTTTGGGTTTTCTCTCTCGACCTTCTTGAGTGTTCTTGGGTTAACTACTGGTTTTCTCGATTTTATCTGTTCTGTCCAACTGTTTTGGCTGTAGATCTAGCGTATTTTGAGCTGAGATTCAGTTTTTCTTTGATATTTGGGGTTGTGTTGTACTGATTTTGATATTCGAACGTGAAATAGAAGCTAAGATAGCATCCTTTCCGGAGCTCAATGTGGACGAACCACGGGCCTTAAATCGGCTTTTCTCTCTCCTTTTCAAATTTTCAGATTTTTTATTAACATTTTCTTTAATTCGAAATCTAATATTTTCTGATTAAAGTTGTGCAGAAGTTTCAAATTCGACTATAAAGAAAACCTAACACATATGAAATGGAACTCTGAGGACAAAGTGTTGATTGTGAGGTATGCATGCCTACAATATAAACAAGTTTCAACAGGGCTTGCCTGGTTGGACTTGAGGGTGAGTTTACAATCAACTACCTTGGTACTAATACAAACAACTTTAGTACTAAAGAGAATAACTCATGTTCAATTGTAAGTTGGTCCATATGCGCACTCACACTTGGTGCGGGATCAGATCTACTAGATTTACAGCCCTTAAAATAAGAGTTTGAGATAAGTTTTGGCTACCCACGAAGCTTCTCGGCCGTTATCATTTTAAGTTACCTGAGTTCCAGCTCTTTATCAAGTTGCGCTCCAGTTTCATTGGTAATCTTTTCGAAAGCTATGGGTGGTTTCTGAGTTTTACAGATCTAACTAGATACATTACAGTAATACAATAACTAGAAATAGTCCGACCAAGTGTTAGAAGAAAAGCATCAAAAGGATTTAGAACCAAGATTTCATTTTTACCATAACTCCAAAAACAAGACCAGCAATCACAGAGTTCTCCACAGATACAATTGCCAAGTCCAGCTCGCCCACCTGCCCAGCAAAAGTTTGAGTGAGAGCACCCAAGGAGTACTGGCAGATGTAAGTGAAAATCGCCAGCCCAGAAATCGTCCATAGCTTCTTCGATTCTCCGCCCCATTCTTTGATTAAATTCCCCCCTTCTTTCACTTGGTTTTGGTGCTTCTCTAGAAGCGGTTCCCCGGCGCCGCCGTCCAAAGCCATCCGAGCTGAGAAACAGCACCAAAGACGGAGAAGAAGAAACCCAGAAAGAAGGGGTGAGAGGAAATGGAAGTACTCGAGTAACGACAGATGGGGGTACAGGGATTAGTATCCAGACTTCAGTATTTTAATTGGTGATGAAAGTTTCCATGGGAAAGCTTTTTCTGCTCGTCTGGACTCTGGAGTGTGGACAAAATGTTTATATGTGGGTTTAAAAATAAGACAGGCGGCTCGCTTTCGACGTTGACACCTTTTTGTAACTTGGAGTTGCCATTTATCCCTTTATTATATCTATTATTTAACTTACTCTCCTGCACTTTTAAGAAAATTACTTTATCTTTTGTACTTTAAAAAAAAGTCAACTGTCCCCGAATGTTGTTCATGAGCAATTCTGCGATTAGGATATTTTTATTATATGGAAAAATCAATTTTAGCCTTGCCTTTTTACGAAAGTACAAAGAGGTAAAGTAATTTTTTTGAAAGTATAGGGGGTAAAGTAGCTTTTTTGAAAGTACAAGAGGCAAAGTAACTCTTTTGAAAGTAAAGGGGAATAAGTTAACCAATAGGTATAACACATAGGGTAAATGACCTTTAACTCAATAAATCATGACTATTTTCACACTGTCATCTGTAGGGCGTGGAATTTTTCCTAACACATAAAAATAGAAATAATTTTAGAACTGAAATAATAAATCACGTCATCTTGTCCTGTCCCACAAAACCCTACATCTGTGTTAGGAATTAAACTAAATTTTGGGGGAAAAGACAAGATGACGTGATTTATTACTTCATTTCTAGAATTATTTCTATTTTTTTGTGTTAGGAAAAATTCTACGCCCTACAGACGACAATGTGGAAATAGTCATGATTTATTTAGTTAAAGGTCATTTACCCCTTTATACTATACCTATTGATTAACTTACTCTCTTGTACATTCAAAATAGTTACTTTGCCCCCCTGTACTTTCAAGAGTTACTTTACCTCTCTATACTTTCAAAAAAAACTACTTTACCCCCTTCTACTTTCGAAAAAAAGTAAGGGTAAAATTGACTTTTCCATATAAAAAATATCCCAATCGCAGAATCGCGTGTGAACAACACTCGGGGGCAGTGAGTTTTTTTTTTTAAAGTACAGGGGGTAAAGTAGCTCTTTTGAAAGTATGAGGTAGTAAGTTATTTAATAGGTATAGTACAAGAATAAATAACCTTTAACTCTATCTTATACAATTAAAAGATAAGTTATTTATTTAAAATATTACAAGTAATCAATAAAGTAAACTATTTGTTTTTACATATAAAATATCATTTCTGCAACAGCTCTGCCACATAACCCAATGAGGCCTTATCCCTTTTTTTATCTGTAAATTTAATTATTTATTAAAATATAACGCCAAAAAAATTACACCAAAAAGTCCACTTACCACAGTCAAGTTCCTATCTAAACATAATACTAATCAGGGATTTTGAAGCAAGTTCCCTAACAAAAAAACAGTATTTGTAGTGATATGTCGTTGATTAGATCCAAGTGGATACTTTTTTCCTCTCAAAGATATGGTCTAGGGTCAATAGTATAATATTATTGAATACAAAGTTACTGCGTGATTTTCTTGGCTCACAGCCAGGGGCAGGCAGTTGTGGCATTCGATTGCCCCATGTGTGCAACTTGTCAAATATTGCATTCTTTCCTAGAGCATTTGCCAGATGAACGCATGTATATGCTTTGGCGAGCCAATACTCCAGTTGTTGACCAGTACACCATTTTCCTGCAAATTAGAATTAAAGTGTGCTACAACAATATTAGGTCAAACATTTTTTTTGATCTTAAAAGTTAATTATTTTATGAAAAGATGACCTAAGCCAAAAGAATTACATCGATAATACACTACACCATCTGTAAGACTATCTCAGCATAACGAATAACGGGAGATGTGTATCCAACCCCCTAACACCAATCATGTATCAAGTGTATTGTAGGTTGTTGCACTTTTGTGTTCTCCAGAATGAACCCCTTGCTTGGTTTTATGTCACTGAATATGAAATTTGTGTGCTTTCCTAATCCACACACCGAGCTATTCTAAATTGATTTCCATATATCACACTATTATCACACTGAAGTCTATAGATTTGATCACATCCAAAAAAAATATGGCGCAATGACTCTTCTTCTGCATGACAAAAGCCGCAACCCGGGGCTAGGAGTTGTGCTGATCGAATCCCTTGTGAGCGGAGCTTGTCAAAAGTGGGGATCTTTTCCTGGAGAATCCGCCAGATGAATGCTTGAATGCGCCTTGGTGATCCAACTCCCCATCTTTTAGACAGCTCATCCTACGCCTGCAAAGGACTTCCCATAAAACGTGTTAGTTCCAGATAATCAGTGTTGAATGTGTAAATGTTCTGATTATGGTCTAGTTCCCATCTCCATGTGTCCTTTCCTCAGGTTGGATCATCACTACAGCTATAACAACTTTCAAGATTGGTATTATCATGAGTTCGTAGTCAAAAAGGGGGGCGTCGACAATGCTACAACCAGACAAGAGTCTCACTCCCCTAGACACACTTTTGCAGCTGTTGTAATGTTCTCATCTTTTGTTGCCAAGTACAGCCTCTGGAAAACATCTTCTAGACATCAAAATATGGTCCACATTGATTTCAAGAACAACGTATGCTCTCCATTTTCAATGAACCTTTGGGTATTGTTACTGAATCAATAAGCAGAGCAAACAAACTTGCACAAGTCTCTTCACCATCTTGATTCGTGGCCAGAGGAGCATATAGCTTTCCAATTCCTTATCTGATTCCTCTGGCTGCGAATGAAGTGGCTGGATAATTTGACTAATCAAACAGTAAAGTTTAGCTCAAATTTTCCATTGTCATTTATCAAGTAAAGCAAGCTTAAAAAAGTTCAAGGCTCTTGATCCCCAAGCCTCAATGGGCTATATCCTGACATACCAGTTTCCACTGGGTACAATGAATTGATCAAACTTCCTTAGATGTTTTTCCCCAAAAAGAATCTTATTTGATTCCTTCATAGAAATAGCTATAACTTTCTTTGGCACCTTAAAGATAGAAAAAAATGTTGTCAAACCGGTGAGGGTGAACTTAATAAGTGTGATTTTTTCTCCAAATGCAAGATAAGAGTTTTCCCAACTCTTGATTTTCTTTTCAAATTTTTCAATAACCAGCTTGCACCTCACTTTTCCTATCTATGGTAATAACTTCATAGACTTATTACCATAGATAAGAGTCCCATGTACTAGCTTGAATGAAGGAGACAATGACCTAAGCAACATCAGTGTTTGGTCCTCATCATCATACTTGACCTCCATATTAGCCAAGTCCATAACAATAGATGAGAACATGTCAATATGTGCATGTATTAATGCACATTCTTTCATGGTAAGGGTAAACAGGCAATGCTAGGCAATCAACTTCGAAGTAAGTGTCTTTGTAAGGTACAAAGCCTTTAGCTTATTCCATAGGGCCATGATGGTTTTCTAATCAAGAACTTTATGCAATACCTCATCGGATAAACACAACCAAATAATAGATAACACCTTCTCATCGATTTACATCCACTTATTCTCATCAAAGTCAGCAGGTTTATTCTCATTTCCCAAGATAGCCTTCTGCAAACCACTCTAAGTCATGACAACTGTCATTTTAACTTGACACATAGTGAAACTCATATTGGGCTCATATTTTACAATCTCACCTTTCATTGCCATAGCAGAAACAAATACAAACAACTTTCTCTTAAGAAAGTCAACAAAACCTCAAAACCCTTTTCTCGCTATTTTTCCTCTTTTTTTTAAAAAACATGTTCACCTGTCGGGGTTATTGTTCACCCCTGAAAAATATTGTTCCTTGACGGGATTACTGTTTCGTCTCATCGAAACAATGTTTCTCGGCGGGGAAGCACAAAAACTCACTAAAAACTCACAAGAAGCAAATTAAAATAGTTTCCCATCATGAGTTTGTCGCAGTTAGGCCTGTGCAATCAATTTTTTGGTTCGGTTATGGCTATAACCAAAATTGAACCGAACAAGGTTCGATTATGATTTTTCATAGGGTGTCTGTCAGTGGTATTGATGGCGAATTGGCACTATACGCTATCGCCACCGCCACCCACTAAACCCGATACCAATAATCGTCAGCGGTAGCAGTAGCGGTGTCACCCTTACCACCGAAAAATTAAAAAAAATGGAAACAAAATAAAAAATAAAATAAAAATTAAGAAAATCGATTGTCGGTGGCCATGGCTGATTTCAGCATTACATTCGTCATCGGTGGCTTAAATTATATCCACCACCAATCACTGACCATCGATGGTGGTAGATGTTTCTTTTTCTTTTTCATTTTTTTTAAATTTTGTCCTATACCATAAATGGTAGCAATGTGTGGAATTAATATTCACTTTGACGAATAATTAAGTATGTGCATTATTTATTAAAAAAAATGGCAATATTTTGTCTATAATTTTAGTTATAATTAATCAAAAAATATGTATAAACATAACAAATATAAGTTCAATATTGCAATAAGTAGGGTTGGCGCTTGAAAACTGATAATTCATCTCTTTGGCACAATTTGGACACTACAAAATATTTTGGTAATCGTTTACCTTATGCGGATTGGGATGATTTGCATAATATGAGCTTGAGTTCTCGTTGCTGGAGGGACTTAAAAAAATGATAATAATATGTCATGACGGATGGTTTGGTGATAGATTACATAGGGTGATGGGAGATGGGGGCAAGAACTCATTTTTGGGAGGATGATTGACTTGGAACCGGGAAACTTTCTTGTAGAGATTGGCGCTTGTATAAGCCGCTGACAGGGGAGTTTGGGTGTTGGATAAATGGAGAACTGTAGATGGTCTATGGTCGTTGGCGTAGGGCCCTCAGCAGAAGGGAGGTGGAATTTGTGCGTAACATTGATATTGAGCTTGATATTTATTTCCCGATCAGTGGAAATGGTGTGTGTGTATGGACTAATCCGAAAAATGGTAAGTACACAGCACGTAGCGGCTATCTAGCCATTATCTCAGCCCGTCCGGAGCCACTACCTGCAACGCCATTCTTGGCAAACATTTGGGGAAAGGAGACGCCATACAAGGTCTCAGCCTTCTGCTGGAAATTGTTGCAATTAAGGTTACCCACAACAAATAACCTCTTGATCCGGGGAATAAACCGCTCGGCGCAAGAATGTCTTTGTTCTTTTTGCAGGAATGAGATGGAATATGCCTTGCATATGTTTCATGCTTGCGGCTGTTCTTATGTTGTTTGGGCATATATTTATAGGTGGTTGGGACCGGAGTACGTAGAGCATAACATGCCCCTACTACACTTTCAGGCACACATGGGGGTCGCTCCTCATCGTTCAGTGCGTCACCTATGGAAGTCCATTTGGCATTGTATAGTGTGGACCTTATGGAATGCGCGGAACGAGGTTAGATTCCAGCAAAAACCTTTTGTAATGGAGTCGATCGTGGAAAGAATCCAAGTCTAGGCATGGTATTGGCACACAGCGTTTGAAAAGGCGCCGGCTTTGATTACTATAGCAGACTGGATTTGGCACCCGAGATTGTGCATTAGCACTTTTTACCCGCCTTGATTCTTCAGGTTTTCGAGATTTTGAAGGATTACGCAATTATTATGGGTTAATATAATATAAATTGTAACTGTATACTATTCACAAAAATGGAATAAAATCAAACCTAACTTATCAAAAAAAAAGTAAAAATAAATTCAAAAATCGCATCGCAGTTCAAATCAAGTCGTAGTTCACAAGTCAAAACAAAACAATATGACAATAGTTTCAACTGCAACTGCCATTGGCATGATATTGATCTTGGATATGTAGGTTGCTGACCCCAACAACCATGTTTGTGGAATTCAATACAATCTTTGCATAAATAAAATAATATATATTTAAAGAGTGCAAACAATTAATTAAATAAGAAATAAATAGATTTAATGATGTGACTTCACATAATTGCTTCCTTCAAGAATAATATGTGTTCGCTATTCGTTTTGGTCACCTACATTAAAATTAGGGATTGAGCAATCGAAAACGTTAAAATTTAATAAATGGGGTGAGGTTATGAAGCAGAGAAAATGGGTCATTTTTGTCAAAGTCCAGAAAATAGAATGATGTCATTTTCGTCAAAATGGTATCGTTCTAAAAAAATAAAAAATCGGTGTTCGATTATTACCGAAATTGATTAGTTATAACTAAAAAATTATGGCTATGAAAATAGTAATTAAAATATAACCGAATAACCAAGATTTAACAGTTGCACTTTAAAGGTTTAATTACATTTCAATGCAAAAAGATTTTAGGGTTTAGAACATAGACGAAGAAGCAATTTTTGATATTTCTGTTTGGTTATTTATCAGTTACCCGTTAAGTGAATAACCAACGATTTTTTTGCTTACACCTGGTCGCAGTTCAAGGATGCCATGCCCTTTCCCACATCGGTGCAATTCATGAAACTTATGATAAGTTGTTTTTTGTTATTTTTTATTTTTTTATTTTAAAGGTAAAATATGAAGGTTTGATTTGTAAACCTATGAAAAGTTCATTTATCTAAACAATCACTAGACTAGGGACCCTGACGAAACTTATGATTAGTAATGTTTATGAGATGTGGACCAAAGTAATTTTTATGGTAGGTAGAATCCTGGACCAAAATAGTTTATATATTTAGTTATGTCAATTTTGCGAGCGATGGATGGGGTGGCATCTGCCCGTCCCACAACCAACCAAAAATAGTATTTATGATGACCTCGGCCTAGATATATGTGCATGCATCAAGGATTGATTCATAAAATTTAAGGAGGTGTTAAAGTTTAATTTTGATATTTAAAAGTAGTGAAAATTAAGAAAAAAAATTATTTTTTAAAAAAACTCTACTATTGTTATGAACTAAATAACAAACTGGTAGGGCATTCCAGCAACAACTAAGGTTTTGGAAATCCTCTTTGTACACCATCCCTCCATCTGCATGAAAAGTGACATGGCCTGCACTTCTGGCATCCAATCACCTTCCCCGACCACTCTTCCGCCATCCCATATACTCTTGCCACATCTCCCTTCCCTAGGGGATGCCTCACGTGCCCGGGGAGCCTATTAAATAAACAAACTACCTCCAACTCTTCTCGCCCCCTTACTGTTCATCTTGTTCTTCTTCAGCTGCAAACTAATCATGAATCCCTGGATTACTCCTTCCCATCAACTCAAACGCCTTCGCCAGGCAGCCATTAGAGCAGGTAAGGCTCATGTGTCAACCAAAACAACAACACGTACTCAACCTAGTCTCTCCTAGGTTCATGAGAGACTATGACCCTGCGTCCCCTCACAATCTCAAGAATCTATTCAAGATCAGGAGGAAGACCTTAACTTCTCCATAGCTAACTTCCCCCCGACTAGTAGAACGGCTAACTAGAATACTAAACAAGAAAGGACCTATTAAGAAGGTGTCCATAGCCAGAATGGATTGATTCGGGCACCACTTTGGATCCATTCAATTTGAGAGGGGGGGGGGGGGGGGGATAATCCAAAAA
>JAOWBN010057997.1:0-20936 GCA_028565015.1 Pinguicula moranensis
CGGATTTGTGGTCTAGCAGCCCCTTCACTAGCCATGGAGTACTCCGGGTAGAGACCTCCTACTTTGGGGGTTCCATGGTTCACGGTTTTCACACAAGTTCGGTTTTTCGGCGAGTGCTTTGACCTCCGGCGAGATCCAGGTAAGTACGGCTATCCCTTAGCTCTTAGAACACGAATTAAACACGGTTTTGGCTCGATTTCAACTTGGTTCCAGATTTAAAAGTTTCCGAAAATTTTAGAAATCAGAGCCGTAGATCCTACATTCATAACCCAGGGGAGGATGCATAAACACTTCTTCATCCAATGATCCGTGCAGGAAAACATTATTGATGCCAAGTTGCTGAATATCCCACTGCTTGGAAGCAGCCACGGCAAAAAGAATTCTGACTGTGACCACCTTCGCCACAGGGCTGAACACCTCATCAAAATCTTCACCCTCAACCTGTGTGTAACCCTTGGCGACCAGACGGGCTTTACACCAATCAATAGTCCCATCAGGTTTACATTTTACTTTGTACACCCACTTTGATCCTATTACTTTCTTGTCATCAGGTAAGTCTGTGAGCTCCCAAGTCTCATTGTATTCAAGGGCACGCAACTCACATCTCATAGCATCTACCCACTTCTGATTTGTTTTGGCTTGAGTACAAGAAATGGATCCTTGCATTGCTTATACAGGGGACAAATATCACAGTATGTGGGTGATTGTTTCATAGAATGACCAGTTCGTGAACAATCAATATGATTCATTACATCAACTGATGGATGACCCATTATATCATGTAGCAAAGAAAAATCAATAGCAGTACATACTCTGCTGCTAACAACATGCTTATTGATCAAACCGTGAGTACTAACAAGTGGTTTCAGATGTAGAGGATAATCATCCTGAACTTTTTTGTTGTCTTCTGATCAAATGACTCAGCTTTTTTTTGGGTAGGTAATCAGTAGACTGAACCCCACTTGGTATCCTTCGGGCCCACTGGGCCCTCCGACTAATCTAGAGGTGTCGAAGCCAGATATGTCACTAGCCAGATTCGAACCCCAGACCTCACTAGGCAAGCCCTGTGTGTCTGGAGCCGTGGCCGCTGGGTCACGGCCGCTTCGACGATCAAATGACTCAGCATTGATATGTATAGTTCTTTCATCACTTTACTAACAACTAGAATCTGACCTCTTTTAAGGTCCTGCATCCGACAACAATCATGTAGAAATTGAAATCCAAATTCTACATACTTGGATAATTTTCTAACAGAAAGGAGATTATATCTGAAAGAAGGCACATGTAAACACGAATTCAAAACAACAGACTTGGATAGAGGTACATTACCACTGCAAGTAACAGATTTAACACTGCCATCAGGCAGCCACACTGGAGTCAATGTGTTAAAAAACACAGTATTATGCATCAATGACAGAGTGTTGCACATGTGGTTGGTAGCCCCGGTGTCTACAATCCAGTTTACATCTACCATGTCTGCTCTCTCAACAAAATTAAAACAAGAGATAGCTGAGGTACATGCAAAGTCTCCGTAGTGGGCTAGATCCACCTGTTCAGCAGGTGCTTTTCCTTTCATCAGCAATTGTAAATCCCTCTGCATATGCCCTATCATCTCATACAGATTCCCCTTATCTTCTATTGCGATGTCAAGTGGACTGTCTCCATTGTGTCCTATCTCAGTAAGGTTGGCAGTGATACGGTTGTTATCCCTTCTCTTTTGCTCACTCCATCGCTCAGGATATCCTTTGAGTTGGAAACATTGAGTAACCACATGTCCATTCATTCCACAATGAGTACGGTCCTTCAGCTTGTAGCAGTCTCCAATTACATGTCCTGTTTTTCCACAATGAGAGCATTTTAATCCATTTCTATCTGCCTTTGTGCGCCCTGATTCCTCCTTCTTCCAGGATGAAGTTTTAGCCAACATAGTTGATTGCATTGGGTCATCACGCGTGTGCATATTAGTACTGACTTCCGTGTGTTTTTCAATAGCAACAATCAATCTATACACTTTATCAATCAACGACAAAGGATCCATATTAATGATCCTGCTCTTTTTTGAGTCATACACCTCATTAATCCCCATAAGAAGTTCCTTCACTTTGTCTTCATTGTCTCTCCTTTTAATTAAAGCACCTACTTCACCATCCACTTGCGGCTTAGGTCTTAACTGAGAATATTGGTCCCATATCATCTTTAGTCTTCCACAGTATTCACAAACAGACTGATTATGCTGCCTCAACATCGCCGCACTCCGTTTCAACTCAAAAAGATGCGGCAGATT
Organism: Pinguicula moranensis; assembly: GCA_028565015.1. NCBI lineage: Eukaryota > Viridiplantae > Streptophyta > Magnoliopsida > Lamiales > Lentibulariaceae > Pinguicula > Pinguicula moranensis. The sequence goes on from JAOWBN010057997.1 coordinate 2,285, forward strand.
TGAGGTTCCAAATCTAGTCTCCAGATTCTCCCACAGTATATACGCATCATGCAGATTTGAGGTTCCAAATTCTCCCACAGTATATACGCATCATGAATAAAAGTAAATTGCCTAGTCAACTCTGGCACCATAGCACTCTTAATCCACAAGCAAACCAAGCTATTCGCACATTTCCACTTCAAATATAAGTACGAACTTTCATCATGCCTCTCCAAGGTACCACCAATGAAACCTACCTTGAGTTTTGACTCCAATGCAGAGATCATTGCATTTTTTCAGATGAGGGAGTTCGATTATGTCAACAAAACTGTTACCAACTGCATTCTAGGGCTTTCAGATCCATGAACAAGTAAATGTTCCTCGATCAACTCTTCTTGTCTGCTACGTTGTTTATTCTTCAACGCCAATCGTAATTCTACCTCAGTAACAAGTTGTTCATCAAACTTTGCCATTCCAATCGGTGAACTATTCACAGGAATCAACACAGGAACTTTTCAGGCTCTGATACCATAAAATCGAGATAAAACAAGATGAATCAATATGAATTGAGAAGAAACTTGCAAATCAAATGCACAAAAGACGCAGAGGATTTTCTGGGGAAGAAGATCTTCCCACTCTTTTTGTTTTCTATTTTCTGATTTTTTTTGAATGTGTTTTTCGTACACAATTATACATGCGCTACACGCTTTTATACTCAAACAACGTGAACGTAAAATAACTATCCGATCTCTATTAATCAACGGCGTCAAACACTAGCGCGTGATTGGTCACGGATCATGACTCAGCAGTAACCGTTTTTCCCTCCAAAATTAGTCTTAACAAATTCGAAAATCCCCTGCATCAAAACACTCTGAAATCCCCTGCATCAGAACTTCTCTGCAATGTCATTAGAAGGCAGCCACTGGTTTGGTACCTTGCACAACAGCCACCTCCATCCTTCTCATCGCCAATAGTGATACCCCGGTTATGGGTTTGAGGGAACATGAAAAACAGTTTATCAAGGAATTTGAGGGGGTTATAAAACTTGCAAAAAATATAACTTATTATAAATGGATGTTTGAAAACCTCTTTGAAATAACTTCACAAATATTGTTTGACTATCCAAAGAGTTCAGGTGGTGTTGAGTTCGCAGGGCAAGATATACCCCAGGGCAAGGCCAAAAAAATTACACTAAAACTTGCAAAATGTAGGGAGTGGGTTTGGGGCCTGCTCATCCCACTCAATTCACTGGTGGACACTCACTTTCCAAAAGATATTATTTTTGGGTCGTTAAACTTTTCATTAACAAGATTAAATGAACCATTACTTACAACAAAACAAAAAGGAGGGGGAGTATCAAAAAAGATTTTCCTCCACTCTCAAAGAATGTACCCACTCCTAAACTAATCACTAATCACTAATCACTAATCACTAATACGACATGAGCCAAAACCGTATTGTCACCTTAATTCACTCCATCACTTTGTCCAATGGGCAGGGGGGCGGAGCCAGAAATTTGAGGGGAGTATGAGGTGAAGATTATGATTACAGATCTATTCCAATTAGGCTAGTAACTGTAGTGCATATACGAGCTTCAGTGATATTAGTATTTTCATTCTTTCAATTCAATAGTTGTAAATACTGTTAATTATTTTATTAATGAATTTGGCTTACCCAAAAAAAAAATGTATTGACCAAATTAGTGCAGCAACAGAACTGGCAAATGCTGCTAAGTTTATTGATAAACTACCACAAGTTCACTCACTATCATGTGATTTACATTCTTTTCTTCCCTATTATGTATTGAATTCAGTGAAAAAACTTAAGGAGAAAAGAAATGACGAAATCCAGTAAATCCAACAAGAAAATCCCTACAATCGTAATCCAACAAATCAAAGTTTGATTATCAAACAATATGTAATATTAATTCACAATTTCACATGTTAATTTAACCCTAATTGTCAAACAATCTGTAAACTAGTTCTAATTTAACCCTAATTGTACAAACTATTTTTCAATTTCACATGTTAAACACAATTCACAGCAAACGTTTTCTCAAATTCAAAAATCGAAACTGCAAACATTTTTGGCTACTGCAAAGCAAACATTTTTGGCTGCTGCAAATTGCAAAGGATTGGTACTTCATCAGTTAATTTACAAAGGATCAACACTTCATCAGTTGATTCACAAAGTGCAAACTGCAAACATTTTCACTCACAGCGCAGAGAAGACTGAAGAGGGAGCGGACAGCGGGCGGGCAATCTCGTAGAGAAGAGGCAGCGGGCGGGCAGATGTTCACGAAAGAAGAAGAGGGTTTTCAATTCTACCTTCGTTCGAGTTCAGCGTTCGCGGAGAAGAACAAATTGAAATGACATTGTCGAGAAGAAGAAGAAGAGGTAGCGGGTGAGACACAATTTACAAATGACATTTTTCGTTGAATAATTTTTCAACATTTATGCAAGCAGACGCGGAACCCGCGACGCAATAAAATCCCATTCCGCATTCCACCAACAAAATTGTGTGAAATGCCATTTTTCGTTCGCCATCTGCCCGCGTTTTGCGTGAATCCAGGCCTGGCAGATGCGGGCACGGTCAGATCGGAAAATTCTGCGTCCGCTGCCCAGGGCTAGTTTCAAGGTACCCATTCTGCCATTCCCATATATAAAAGAAGAATCCAGGTTACGGTTCAATAAAGTGCTTGGGATCCATCTCTATAATTCAAAATCTTGCCTTTTGGTTTTGATCCAACCCAAGTGATTGGCCAAAGATTGGTTTTATTCTTCTTCGTTTTTTAATAAAATCACAATTTCGTTTAAAGACATTCTTATGGTGAATGTCAAAATCAATTACATATTCTGTCCCCAAAATACTTTGCTAGCCCCTAATGAATTTCAAAAGGAAAATTCAAATGTGGCCTTTTTATAGCCCAAGAGACCTCAAAAGGAAAATCCAAATGTGCCCTTAGCTCTTCCACAGTTGAGGATGGTATCTCTTCTGTGGTGGCTGTCTTGGACTACTCTTTAGTGACACAAATAGAGTTGTTTGAGGTCGCATCTGACGGTTTGGTAGATTTGACTTTGTCAGTGTCGGTCTCGCCTCATTCACCTTTGCTGGAGAGTTTTACCGTGCAGAATTTTCCTCAGAGTGAGGTTGAGTCCCTGGGTAAAAAAACCCAAGAAAGGTTATCCTAACGATAGGTTGGCAATGCTTCTATCTCCTTTCCTCAGATCAAGGAGCTGACCGCAAACAAAGCTATGGACGCCAATGCCAAGTATGCATGTCTTCAGCGGGAATGGACCTGCCGGGTGAAGGAGGCATCCTCCGAGGAGGGTTTGAGCAACCCCATGGAGGGGAGGTGCTTGCAACCTAATAGGTGTGGACGCTACTGGGGTGAATTCGATGTTGTTGATGGAATAAGTCTTTGACAGGATAATACTCCTGAATTAGTTCTCGGTTGAGTTGGTGAGTACCCGCAATCTCTTTTCTCGCCTACTCCTTGCTATATTTCTTATCAGTTGCTTATCTCACGGTCAACACATGACATTGGCGAATGCCTTGCGAGAACACACTGTGAAGTCGCTTGAGTCCATGGAGGCGTTGAGGCAAAACAAAACAATGTCTACAAGGAAGATGAAGGAATTAGCCCATGCCTGGGAGGAAGCGACTACCCTAAAGTTGGCTGCTTTGGCATTTTGCTCTAAGAGGAAGCAATTGGAGCACCAGGTCCATCAATAGGCAGAGGAACTCACTCAGGTTGGCAAAGTCGAGGCTTCGGGAGAGATTTTTTTGGAGTGCTTTCCGGGCTAAGTTTTCAGGCTTGTGTTAAAAAAACTAGCATTAAGGTATGGATCCATCTCCATTCTCAGCTGGACAAGGATAAATTGGTACACAATTTTGTGCTCCTCGACCTCGGCAAGTATGAGAACCTCATAGATTATCCTCCCGGATCCCCTTCTCCTATTGTTCCAAACCCTACCCATTAATAGATTGAGTATTGGATGGAAGAGCAATTTTCTTAAGACATGTAGTTTCCTTGTTGTTTTCCCTTTGTATTCACTATGGTAGTTTGAACGCGTAACATTGAACTTTATTAGTTTGTACTTGATGGGATGTTTTTAGCATGTTATCTCTTTTGAACTCCAACTTCTAAGTTTCTTCTAGGGTTAGGCGAGCATTCTCGTTAGGCTTGCTTGTGTGAGATTCCTTCCTCTTCTTCCTATTCTCATGTTGCTGTAGAGGGTCCACGCAGATGCTGAGGAGCGCCGCCACTTTTGACCCTACAGTCTTGGAGTTTTCATTGGTTCTGAACTTTAAATTCGTTTTGTCTTATTCATGCGTTTGACGGGGAAAATGGCAGGTACACGTTCAACTACTAGGAAACTTTTCCTGAGGGGACTAAGAAGGTGGCATGCATTTTCTTGCAGTTACTTCCATTACTGGGAAGGTTCGCTTCAACACCTCTATAAATACTACTTTCATTTCTCTATTTTCTCCACTCATTTTGTTCTGGCAAAAGATGTCTTCCTCTATCGAGACACATTCTCTGCCCTTTTCTCCCATGTATCCCGACTCTATGCTCCCTGACTCTGTTAGGGAAATTGGAGAGTTAGAGGTCCTAACGCCTTTTGGTGTCAGGAGTTCCAGCGCTTGTCTGGAGACTCTAATAAACTAGATGGCAATGTTCGAGTTCATCATACTATGACTGGTGTGGCTTTGAATAACTTGGAGGATGGTCAGGCCAATCTCCAGTGGAATGCGTGTTACCTCTAGAAGGCAGTCGAGAACATCATTACAAGTATCACCCGTCCGCCCCTCCTTAGCCCCTCTCGGCATCAACTCGTGATGGAGTACGGCGGGTTACTGAAGAGGTTCATGTCTTAGAGGAGTTTTCACAACTTTGCCAGGTGAGACCAAGCTAAGTCTTCAGAGGGTGGACATGATGAGTTCAACTATCTCCTTTATCGACTTTGCCGCCATGTCCATCGGGATTGAGGAGAACCAAACCACTATGTTTTTTTTTTTGTTTTTTTTTTATTTATTTTTTATTTATTTTTTTTTATCTATTTTGATGTAATGGTAACATTGTAGGTGGGTCTGGTCGATGTCTTTTTTTTGTAACTACTCCCTTCCAACCTTGTTGTATGTTTCTCTTGACTAATTTGAGTAGATGGTTCTTTTGCTCACCCAATGTACATAAATATTAAAAAACATAGTAGTAACCATGTACGAGGCTTGCCCCGACACTCCCTGAATTGTTTTAGAATGGGAATGGAACTTGTGAACTTTTCCTTGGCGAACATTTTGAGGTTGATAAAGCTTCCATCGGGGTTTTCCCCGAGATACCAAGAATGAGGTTCCCTATTCTTCATTTCAGGGAGCGTGAAGCCTCCATCATGTTTCCCATGAGATACCTTGAATGAGGGTCGCCATTCTTCATTTTTGGGAGCGCAAAGTCTCCATTATAGTTTCACATGAGAAACCTCAAATAAGGATCCCCTTTCTTCATTTTGAGGTGCACAAAGTCTCCGTCATAGTTTCCCACGAGACACCTCGAGCGAGGGTTCAATGTGCTTCCTTATAAGGGGGTATTGGCCACTCCAGAGTCTTTTCCTTTTTCTACTCCCACAAATGTGGATGGGGTGCCACCACATGTTTCCCATAGTTCCCTGTGCGAGAATATTTTCATTCTATCCCCTATGGGCTACGGGGAGTATGGTGGCTCCCGGTGCTTGGACACAATTTTTTTTTCTTTTTATTTCTTTCCCCACGAGTGTTGAATGGGGTGCACGAACTAGAGTGTCATAGTTTATCGGGCGAGGATATTTCCATCCTTCCACCATGAGGAGTATGATGGTTCCTCGTACATGGGCATACTAATTTTTTCTTTTCCTACGAGTGTTGAATGGGGTGCATCTTTAGAGGATCTTTCCATCCTTCTCCCACGAGGGGTATGATGACTCCTCGTACAGGGACATATGTTTTCTTTCCCTATGAGTGTTGAATATGGTGCTCTTCAGAGGATTTTTTCATCCTTAACCACGAGGAGTACGATGGCTCCTCGTGCAGGGACATAGTCCCCCCTGATTATTGATGGGGTGTCACTTTATAGGATCTGATCATCCTCGCCCACGAGGAGTATGATGGCTCCTTTCACATGGACATAGTTTTTCATTTTCGCACAAGTGTTGAATTGGGTGTTGCTCCGGGGACTATGTGTTGTGTTGATTCGGTAACTATGCATCAATGAAGATTGCAAGTGTATAAGTCGCGACAAGTAATAAAGTGATAAAGTTTAGTGTCAAATCACGAGGATTGAAGCAGATAAGCACCATTAGCTTGTTTGCATGCAATTTGGACAAATAACAATTTAGGTTGAGTCCATACTAATTTCCAACGCATGAAAGCAAATTAAACTAAGTAAATCTTTTAGGTATTTTTCAATCGTTTAACTAACACAAATTAAAGGATAAATTCTTGGTTGTGGATCTAGGGCATTGACTTCACCTCTACGTGCACATATGAGAATGATTAATCAGTTTGTTTATTAGATTTGTAAACCTAGTTGTCCACTAGGTTTGCCCCTACTGTAACTTCTCTAAGGATTTAGCTGCGTCATGTGGTGCTGCAAGTACTCATCTCTCGAATATCGCACCTAACATACTGAGATGTACTATCTCACAAAGTTCTTCCTCGACACGGTCATGCTCCTCTATCAAATCTCGCATGACCTGTCAAGGGGCATTTGCCTCATGAAATCCACTTACACGGGCACTGCCCCCATGAATGCTCATCTATCGAATTTCGCATTCTTAAGGCTCAATGTTGGTTTGACTGTAATCCAACTACTTCTCCTCTCCTGAATCTTGAACTAGCTTGAGTCATGACAATTGGTCGTCAAGCAACTACCAGTTTAAGATGAAAAGCAATAAAACCAAACAACCATAATATTAAATCTAACAACTAAACATTCAAAACACATCTATCATACAAAATACACATAGGGCTATATCTTGACCTTGTGAGAGGGTTTAGCTTTTAATCGAAATGCAAGCTTCCCTACTGGGAAATAAAGTAAAAGTCATAGGTTAGAACACTCTCTCGGGTTGATTGTGCTCTTCCTTTGGTCGTCTCCCTTTTTGCTCTCAGCCAAGAATGTTTGGATGCATCCAATTTCCGCCTTTTATATGTCTGCACACTTCAGTAGCTTCTCAATGAAGCTATCGCATATATTTTTCGTGACCAGGGGCACAATCATCCTTCCATTAATTACCGTACAAGTAGGGCAATCCATTTTCCTGCCTACATGCATCGAACAATTTTCCAGTATGTAGCATACGGGGCTGTGGCCTCATTCCAATAATCATTTTCTCTTGTTTTCGCTTTCATGTGATGCTTATGTTATGCCCTTGCAAAAGACAAGAAATAAGTCTAAAAGTACATGTTTCTATTATGGAGTGGCAACTTTTGAGATAAAAGAGGTGTAATAAGTAGGTGCAAATTGAGCCTATCAAACTCCCTAAACTTAAACCTTTTCTTTTCCATAAGCAAAAAGCCTCCAATCCCTATTCTAATTATATCCCGATGCAGTGGGTCTATGTAATGCACAGGGAACAACTATTTTGCGACACTGGTGCTATGGACTTTGAGGGGATATTGCATATCTCTTAAGATACTTGAAAGTTGGATATATGGATGCTATGTTTTCGATAAACTCTTTTATCTTAGGCCCATGGTTTGGATGGTTCTCCTACGTAAACTCTTCACCTTTTTTCACTTTCCTTACATTTTGCTATGCCAAGGCGGTCAGTGATTGAGATAGACATTATTTTAAGCCACATTTTTGCTCTTTTATAGAAAGATTTTTTTTTTCGTTGAAGCTTTTCTTTTTTTCTTTACATAACGATTGAGCACTATTACATTTGGCTCAAGAGCATTTGATTTCTTTACTAGAGTCGCTCTTTCTTTTCTTTTCTTCATGGTAGCTTTTCGTGCTTTCGTGTACATATAGAAATGCTCACTATCTTAAGGAATATTTTGTGCTTTTCTTTTTGTCTTATTTCTGCTTTTGTTTTTTCCTATCCATAGCTTGTCTTGGACTTGTTTAGGCTCAGAGGGCTACTTCTAGGTGAAAAATCCCATAGAGTTCCTATCCAACCCAGGACTTCATTCAAATTTTTGTTTTCCCGTCTACCCAGTCCCCACTATACACCACTCACTAGTCCCTTAACTAGTCATTCAATCCTACCTCAAAGTCTATTTTCCTAGCGTGTGTAGCATATTGTTTAGTTTATGTAAGTCAACCGAATAGGAAGGCAACTAAATCAAAACTAATCAAAGTACATTCCTAACAAATAAAAGCAACAGTCTAATGCAAAAATTAAAACGGACAGTTCAAGTTCAAAACATGGTTCAAAAGATAAGCAGACAACAAAATGATGATAGTTTAATCAACATAGAATAAAACGCATGCACCCCGACCGATCTCCCCATGCTTAAACTCGATACTGCCCTCAGTGAAGAGATAAGTTAAGGAAAGTAAGAACAGTACTCCCCTGAGGCAGCAGGTGAAACTCAGTCTGAGCTTAAGAGACCTACTTGCAACACTTCAACTTCAATAGAGGCCAAGGATTCCTCACCATCTTCACTGTCTGTATCCTCTGGAATGGTGGGAGCTCGAGCAGTGGAGGGGGAAACGGGCTCACGGGATAGTGGATTCCTTGAGTGGCCACCATCAGAACCAGATTGGTGTGGATTGTTGCGAAACAACTGTAGGTGTGGTCCATGACCACCTGCTAGTGGTCCTCCGTGGTTGGATGATATGCTTTTGAGGTGCTGTCTGGAACCTGCACATTAGACATTTTACCTTTGCCCTTGGATATGGCGGGTGGAGGACTGAGTGATTCTGTTTTCACCGAGGTGATCTCGGGTGAGAAACTGCATGGTGAGAAACTACTTGGTTGGGAAAGGTATAAGGTTTTGGCACATCCGCATATCTGCTACAAGTCCTACCATAACTTGTCCCAAGTTTGGTCCTCAAGATGCCACCATCGGGTGGCAATTTGACATCGATCTTCAGGCATAATGCAGTGATGAGGGATGAAAAATGCAGTGAGACAGATTGGGTATACAAGTTTCAACGATGCTAAAAAATATCCTTGTGTATAAATTTTCCCACGTCAATCTTCATCATTGTTTTGAAGACATAAATCAGGAGGAGTTGCTTGAGTTTTATGTCGATTGTGTTAGTAGTCGGCATCATGCGGGTGCAGAAGAACATATGCCAAAGTACTGTAGTAGCACTGCTGTATATTTTGTGGATACATAATTCCATAGACCTGGGACTTGTAGACTGCTGCCATTTCATGACCGGGGAGCACAAAAGTTTAGCTACCTCCTTTAAGTCGGGTCTATCCCTTACGTGGCGAGAGTAGCCATCGTCCTCAATGTCCGGCAGAGCACAAATTTTGTTAATGACTTCGGAGCTAAATGGGACTAGACAGCCACACATCTAGATGTTGGCTTGGTCAGTCGTTGTTAAATTGATAAAACAATTGCCGTGCAAGCTATAATGAGTAATCCCCTAAACTACTAAGGAATTTATACCATCCTCGCTCGCCCAAACTTGAGCCTAAACTAGCTAAAAGTTTCATCGCCATCACCCGTTCCTTGATAACATCCAACATTTCCACTGTGGAATTATAAAATTGTTGGCCTTATCTCCCTTAAACATTCCTTGGGGATCAACCTTGGCTACGCTTGCTCTTTTCAAAGCCATTTTACCAATCACAACCAAATATCTTAATGACTGCCCTCAAAATACAGAGTTGGAAGAGCTAAAGTTACCATAAGAAACTGTACCACTATGTTGTAGAAAAGAATAAGAGAATTTTGTTGGAGATTTCACTGTACGGCAGTGTAGAGTGGGAATTCTAAAAAATAATAGGCTATTTATACAGAAAACTGGGTCTACTTGAGGAAGAGTTACTGGGCTTGTGAAAATTAGTTACAGTGTATGCAACTAATTCGTTTTTTGCATAGTAGTAATAGAGGCTCAATTTCGTGAATTTTGGTCTTGGATCAGGACTGTTTCAAGCTCCACACTAGTGACAGACTGATATTCAGTGCTAGTCCTGATTCCTCATGCCATTATGCCAATCCAGGATTGCCTAGTCAATTTCCTCGTGGTGTTGCACATTCTGCCTGCATTATGAGTTTCCCCTGCCCCTGCAAGTTGGTAAAAATTTACTGATTAGTATCAATCATGATGTTCTGAATATTAGAAAGCTATAATGCTAAGAAATGTATTTTGATCCCACTTCCCGAATTAGGATTTCCCTCTACTCTCCCAAAACTTAAATTCAGATGGAAGACTAAGTAGAAACACATACTAAATGGACATATTAGAGAAAGAGTAGAGAGCATCCCTGCTTTAGTTTAGTAGGAGCTTGGGTTTCCTCCCAAGTACCATCTTTTAACGTCACTAGCTTGACGTCTAGAATCTTTACTCATGTAGTTGTCCTTATTGGGATAATAGATCCCTGGCCATGTCTTCACATCCGTCAATTTTCATTTACATTTCATTCGGGAAGCTATCTGGTATGGGGCCTATCTGATGCAGCTGTGGGCTGCTCACTTTCCTTAAGGCTTGATACCAAGTTTTCGGATCCTTTCTTATCTCGAAGCTCTACATCAAACTTTTGTAACAACAATACCCAATGAATTAATTTAGGCTTTGCATCTTTTTTTACCTTGAGATATTTTATTGTTGAATGATCCGTGTATATCACAATTATGCTTCTGAGAATGTAGGGCCAAAACTTTTCAAAAGCAAACACGATGGACAAGAGTTATTTTTTGTTGTGGCATAGTTCAACTCAGGAGAATTTATGGTCCTGCTGGCATAATATTTCGTGTGGAAGATCTTGTTGTGGTACTGTCCGAGTACTGACCTGACGGCGTAATCACTCCCATCACACATGAATTCAAATGGCATATCCTAGTTTTATGAGCAGACAATGGATGTAGAGGTAAGCTTATCCTTGAGTGTGGTGAATGCGAGGTGGCATTCCTATCAAAGGTAAAGGGGCTTCCTTATCTACTAACTTGCACAGAGGCTGAGTGATCTGGGAGAAATCCATTTTGAATCTTCTGTAGAAATCAACCTGTCCCAGAAATCTTCAAACCCCTTTTATTGAGGATGGAGGAAGCAGCTTCGAAATGACTTTTATTTTGGCTCTGTCCACTTCAATCCCAGAACTTGAGACCTTATGCCTAAGCACGCCCTCCTTAACCATAAAATGACATTTCTCCCAATTCAAGACAAGGTCTGTCTCCTCACCCCTACAACATGACAGATTGGTTACTACAACCTTCATCATGTCTGTCCTTCACTGCTTAGAAATGGGGATCATAAAACAATCCCACAACTAATCAGGCTATCAGGCGAGCATGCTGAGTTGTGTACCAATCCCAGTGATTAATATGTTGACAGTTATGACTCCTGTATGTCATCAGATCAATATAGGCAGGTTGAGCTGATCAAAGCTCACAGTTATGACTCCTGCATAAGGATGATAAGTTGATGCTTTTACTGCAAGATGAATTGTGTACTAGAGTTGGCTCTAATAAGTTGACAATAATGAGGCTTGTAGAGGCATGTACCAGCAAAATTTGAGGTTCTAAGGCAACCTGAGAAGGTATAAGTTCGGATCAATGTTGCATTGATCTCATTCCTAGAGTATGTGAAAGTCGGGCAGATGATGATTGTAGGTGAAACCGTAATAGGGTGGATGCCACATACAAACAGATTGAAACCTGATTTGAGGAATTTGTTCAGGTGCTTGGTTAGCCATAGTCCAAGCTTTACTAGGGGATGTTGAACTCCACAGATGTGCTTTTCATTTCATTTCTTTTCTGTACTTTCTATTTTTCTTTCACATTTGTACATAAACTTTATTTTCTTCTTAGTGAATTTTGGCATAGCAAAGAAAAAGGTCTGCCTCCTCACATCAGGCTAATACCCATTAAAGGTGTTTTAAGAAATGATCAAATGAATATCCTACTACTGAGAAATCATCCATGAATATTTCAATACTCTTTTCCGCCATATATGAAAATATTGATATCATGCACCGCTGAAAAGTAGCTGGGATTTGCATAATCCGAAAGGCATGCGTCCAAAAGCAAATTACCATAGGGACATGTGTCTAAAAGCAAATATCCCGAGTATCCCTTCAGATAGCAATAAAACTCATGTCCTGCAAGACTGTCTAGCATATGATCAATGAAAGGGAGTGGGTAATGATCCTTCCGCGTAGTTTTGTTCAATACTCTATGATCCATGCAGATTATCCATCCTGTGTCAGTTCTTTTTGGAATGAGTTAATTTCTTTCATTGACCTCCACAATCATTCCTCCTTTCTTTGGTACACATTGGATAAGACTTGTGCAACTACTGTCTGAGATTGGGTATACCACCCCAGCGTCTAGCCATTTCATTATTTCCTTTTGAACTACCTCTTTCATGATGGGGTTCAACCGTCGTTGTGCAGCAATGGACGATTGACTCCCTTCTTCTAAGAGGATCTTGTGCATACATACTGATGGGCTGATTTCCTTTATATCAGCCAGAGTTCAACCATTGGTACCATTATGCATCCACAGTATGCGTAGCAGTCTCTCCTCTTTCTCTGGATTTAGTGTACTAGAAATAATTACTAGAAGAGTGCTATCTGTTCCTAAGAAGGCGTGCTTCAGATGTTCCGGCAATGGCTTTAACTCAGAGCTATGAGCTGTCTCAAGGGACTTTGACGGAGGGTCAGGTGTTTCTCCCAGTTCTTCAACATGATACTTCCTCAAGGGTTCACTAGCTTCAAGCCATTGTGCATATTCTTTTAAAGATGGTTCCACCAGTATTATTGTATATGTGATAACGAGGCAGTTTTCCAGTGCATCCCTTTGGTACTCATATCCGGACATCGACACGTGGTCAGTTTAATCAATACTTGAGCAATTTGCTTGACATTCAGGGTGCTTTAGTGCCCGAACACATTGAATTTAACTTCTTCCCCTTGAACTTTGAGTATCAGTTGGCCTCCTTGGAAATCAATTAGTGTTCCTCTTGTGGCTAGGAATGACCTTCCTAAGATAATGGGAATATCTTTCTCCTCCTCCATATCCAGAATCATAAAGTCTGCTAAGAAGATAAACTTGTCAACCTTGATCAGCACATCTTCAATAATACCTCTAAGGTGTTTGATATATCTATCCACCAAACGTAAAGACATTGTTGTGGGTTGGTCTTCTCCGAGTTCTAGTTTCTGAAAAATGGACAAAGGCATTAGGTTAATACTAGCACCTAAATCACATAAAGCTCTATCGAAAGTGGTGTTTCTATTAGAGAAGGGAATAATGAAACTCCCTGGATCTTTTAGTTTCGGGGGTCACGTTTTTTGTAGGATGGCACTGCATTCCTCCTTAAGAGCCAGAGTCTCATAATCTTCGAACTTGCATTTGTGCGAGAGAATATCTTTCATGAATTTCACATAACATGGCATCTGCTCGAGTACTTCTGCAAAAGGAATATTAATGTGAAGTTTCTTGAATACTTCAATAAATTTTTGGGACTGCTTATCCAGTTTTCCTTACTTCAGCCTTTGAGGAAAAGGGATCTTTGTCCTCTATTCAACTTTTGGTTGAGGAAGTGCCTCTTCCTTAGGGCAGGTGCCTGTTGTGTGTCTCTTTCCACCTCCTTTCCACTTCTTAATGTGATAGCTTTGCATTGCTCCTTCGGATTCACCTCTGTGGTGCTAGGAAGCATACCCTGTGGTCTCTCAGACAATTGTTTAGCTAGTTGTCCAACTTGTGATTCTAAGCTCCTTATGGCTAATGCTTGATTCCTTAAACTTGATTTGGTTTCCTGCATAAAATCATTTGAGACAGAAGCTAGTTTTCCAATCAAGTCAGCATTAGTCTTTGTGGTTGCGACCAACTGGTTTAGTACCTCTTCATTAGGAGGCTTTGGGTATGTAGGTTTTTTTCCTTAGGTTTGAAACTGTGAAGAGTTTTGTCCTTTGAGGTTGAGGACATGCTGGTTGTTGCTTCAAGAGAAATTTGGATGATCATTCCTTCTAGGATTGAAATTGTTTCTTTCAAAGTTGTTTGAGTACTTCCGCTGGTTGTCAATGTAATTAAGTTGTTCCGTAGGAACATTATCCATTGAAGTCTTGTCCTAACACAAATTAGAGGGTGCCCCTCCACAAATTTCACATGATGGTTGATGCACCATCATAACAAACTTTGTACCTTCATAGCATTCATAGTTACTGCCAATGCATCCACCTTTTCAACCTCAGACTTCCCAGTTGTTTTCCTATGACATTCTCTTTCATATTTCCACCTATAACAATTTTGAGCCATCGCTTCCAACAAGGTATATGCCTAATTATAAGTTTTTTTTTCATGAAAGTACCATTGGCTGCAACATTAATTTCTCTTCGCGTGGTGCTTTCCAGTCCATTGTAAAATGCTTGAACTTCTTCTAATGATGTAGTCCATGATTAGGGCAGCTCCTCAATAAGTCCTCGATCTCTCCGAAGCTTCATATAGGGTTTCTGAATCATTTTGCCTGAAGTAATTTCACTCAAAATCCTCGCAGTCATGGATGGTGAAATAATTGTATCAGAATTTGTTTTTGCATGTCATCCCATGTGCGAATTGAATCGGATGGTAGTGACTGAAGCCATCTCCTTGATTGTCCTGTTAAGGAAAATGGGAAAAGTCTTAGCCGGATAGATTCATGGGTTACTCCAGAGTACTTTAAGGTGGGACAAATTTCAACAAATGCTCTCACATGTGAATTTGGATCATCTGTAGCCGAGCCGCCATATGTCGAGTGTTGTTGCAGTAGCTGAATGATTGCTGGCTTTAGCTCAAAGTTATTAGCTTGGATGGCAGGTCTTCTAATAGATGGTGCTTCTTCCTCAGCTTGAGGTAGAGTAAATTCTTCCATGGGCCTATCATCCTCGTCTGGGACCTCAGCTACAATCACCTCGTCATCTTGGTTAGCCATGCTTCTATGCCTCTCTTTGCTTTCTTCTTTACGCTCTAGCGGTTCTATCAGTCTCTGAATCTCCCGAATATGAATTTTCACAACCAGACGGGTTCATTTACACCCTGCACATGAAAGAGTAGAAGGTAAGGTAACCAAAAACAAATGTCCAATATAGCTACAAACTCACTTGATGTTGATATTATCTCAACTAACAATCCCCCGCAATAGCGCCAATTTGTGTTGATTCGGTAACTGTGCATCAACGAAGATACAAGTGTACAAGTCACAACAAGTAATAAAGTGATAAAGTTGAGTTTCAAATCACGTTATTGAAGCAAATAAACATCAACTATAGCTTGTTTGCATGCAGTTTGGACAAACAACAATTTAGGTTGAGTCCATACTAATTTCCAGTGCATGAATGCAAATGAAATTAAGTAAATCTTTTTGGTATTTTTCAATCGCTTAACTAACACAAATTAAAAGATAACTTCTTGGTTGTCGGTCTAGGGCATTGACTTCACCTCTACATGCATACATATGAGAATGGTTAATCAGTTTGTTTATTAGATTTGTCAACCTAATTGTCCACTGGATTTGCACCTACAGTAACTACTCTAAGGAATTAGCCATCTCATGCGGTGCTATAGGTACTCATCTATCGAATCTCGTACTTACATACCGAGACGTACTATCCTACAAAGTCCTCCCTCGACACGGTCATGCTCCTCTCTCGACTCTTGCATGACCTGTCAAGGGGCATTTGCATCATGAAATCCACTTACATGGGCACCATCGCCATGAATACTCATATCTCGAATCTTGCATTCTTAATGCTCAATGTTGGTTTTACCGTAAACCAGCTAGTTCTCCTCTTTCGAGTCTTGAACTAGCTTGAGCACTGACAGTGGGTTGTCAAGCAACTACCAGTTTAAGCTGTAAAACAATAAAACTATAGTATTAAATCTAACAACTAAACATTCAAAACACATCCATCATACAAAGTACACGTAGGACTACATCTTACTTAATGATAGGGTTTAGCTCATAATTGAAATACAAGCTTCCCTACTAGGAAATAAAGTGAAAGCCATAGCTCAGAACAATTCCTCGGGTCGGCTATGCTCTTCCTTTGGTCGTTCCCTTTTTGCTCTCAGTGAAGAATGTTTGGATGCATTGGATTTTTGCCTTTTATATGTTTGTGCACTTTAGTAGCTTCTCAAGGAAGCTATCGCAGATATTTTTTGCAACTAGGGGCACAATCGTCCATTCATTAATTATCGTACAAGTAGGACAATCCATTTTCCCGCCAACATGCATCAAACAATTTTCTAGTTTGTAGAATATTGGGCTGTGGCCTCACTCCAACTAGCATTTTTCTCTTGTTTTTATATTCACGTGATGCTTATGTTACGCCCTTGCAAAAGACAAAAAATGAGTCTATAAAAGTACTTATTTCTATTGTGGAGTGATAACTTTTGAGATAAAAGAGGTGTAATAAGTAGGCACAAACTGAGCCTATTAGTATGATAGGGGCTTTTAAAGGAATATGGTGACTTGCCTGGATGATCGTTTTCATTTATTTCCTCGTTCTTGTAGGTTTTCCTTTTTCTCCTCTTGTTTCTTTCGAGAGTTGACATGACAATGATATAAAAAACAAAAGGAGTTAAATTCATTCAAAATAGTTCTACAAAAACATAATGGATATGAAAAATGGGAAATAGAAAGAGTACAAGATTGTTTACCCTTTCGGGCCCAACCCTTAGTGGTGGTATTTTGTTAATTTGGCGAAGGTTCAAGTGTTGTCGAGGACTTGACTTTTGAGAGTTTCTTGAAGGTACAACCCATTGGCCTGAACATCCTGTACGTGGTACAGTCCTTCCATTTGAGTCCTAATATCATATGAGATCGTGCATGGAATACAAGGTCTCTCTTTTGATAAGCCTGCAATTTTGTCATTTCCCTTATTGCTCTTTTGTCGGCCTGCATCCTCCTTGCTTCGCATTGTTTTCACTTTTCATTCTGATGCAGTTTGGCCTTGCAATTTTCCATTCACTAGAGAGCTTGTCAAAACTCCTCATACAGGGCCATAGGCACCTCATGTTTCTCTTCCAAGCATATAATGTAGTGGGACTGGCCCAGTCCTGGGATTATGACATCGTCCAGGGATGATGCTCATCATCTTTCTGTCCTCCAGGAAAGTGGACACCTTCGGGCAATGGGTGTAGGCCTATTTTGACGACCATCCCCGATCCCTTTCCTCGGGTGGGTCTTAACGATCTTCCTTTTCCCCATGCTCATTGTTATTCTCCATGTGAATAAGTTGGTCTTACTTTCGTCTGCCAAAATGAACTCTTAACTTGTGGATATTATCAATGAAAGGTATTATCTCTAGACGTAGAGATGTCCTACCTATCATACACAAGTAAGAAACTTCAAGATGTCAAGATTCAGAATTCGGACAAACAATGGACGAGATGAGTTAAGTAACAAAAGTAAAATAAACAAGCAATTAGTTAAGAAAAATTCCAATTCAAACACTTGATCCCCCACAATAGTGCGATTTATAATTTGATAGCACATCGAATTGTTTTATCAAGTTTTTTGGGGTGTTTTGTGAACCGGATTGGTGTATTTTGCCTTTTTAACTTGCTTTTCTATGTATTGAAAACCTGTTATATGCATCTTATATCCCATGACTATCACTTGCCTTGTTATATTGTCTTGTCATTCATATCATATGCTGGATTTGTGTGGGAAAATAAACTAAAAATAGATGGATTCATTGCATGGTATATTGTTAATTCTTAGTCTTGAGTTATATGTTGGAATCTTCACTCGATTGCTTTCTGGACTCATTTCATGCACAATAGGCCCAATGATATGTTGGTCAATACATACGGTTAAAAGTTTGGATCATTGTTCAAGTGCACACATTTTTTTATCTTCTCGTGTATCTTTGGCGAGAAGGAGGGAAGGGATAGACACGGTGTCATGCTTTAATTGATTGTGTGCATTAATGTGTTGTTGCTTAGGGGGTCTTTTCCATTTCCATAGTAAGACTATGGAGTTTTAGATATATGCTCATTAATCACAAGACCTCATTAACTTTGGGAAGTATGTGAGTTCTTGAGGTTTTGTGAGCCATTTGATGCATTGAGTATTTTTTGCATAAGACAAATTTTCATTAAAATAAAATATGTACAAAGTACAAATAAGGTACAAAATAAAAATAAAATATATATCTATGGGATCAAGGCAATCATGATACTCTTAGCTTCTTTGTTTTGCTTTTTTCTATTCCACTCATTGCTGCATTGGGTCAATGCCACATTGATTAGCTGACTCTCGGCTATGGAAGTTGTCATCTGAGATCAAATAGCTACAGGAGTCATTACTGTCATCATATCAATCAAATAAATTGGTACACAACTCAGCCTGCTCACCTTATAGCATCAAAGTCATGTGATTGGTACATCTACCCATCTAAGCTAGAGCTTATTTAGGTCACTGCAACATTGATAGCTCATTAAACAGGAGGAAACTATGTACCGATGCCTTTGAAAAAAAGGATATCGAAAAGTGATAGTCAGGATAATCTGTTTGGTGAATGAGCGGGGG
>JAOWBN010058107.1:0-20932 GCA_028565015.1 Pinguicula moranensis
AAAGTATAAACTTATAAATATATATGAACTTATAAACTTATCTTAAGATATGAATATGAATTATAAATTTATAAGTTTATCTCTCTAACTTTATAAGTTATAAAGATCTAAATTATAAAAAATAAAAAAAAATAATAATGCGGTCTAAACGGGTCTTGCTCGTATCCATCTGAATCAAAATTTGAAAAACCGTGTTCGTCGTTTTACTAAACGGTTTAGCCGGACCGCCCGTTTTGCAATCCTAAACCGCTAAAGATCGCTCGTTTTTAAACCGAGCGGACACGAAAATGTTCCGAACCGGGCTAAAATGGTTTTGGCCCATTTAGCCCAGACCGGATGCCTCTCTCTACTTCAAGGTGATGAAGGATGTGGCAAATCTAGTCATAGCAGGCCTAAGCAACTCCCTCTTACCAGTATATCTTTTCATCATATTTAGTATACCCATTCGGTTATAGATGTAACCAGTCAAACTTATAGATTTTTTCATTACACCCCCCAAAATAGTGATCTTACCAATATTCTCAAGCATCAAATTAATGCAATGTGTAGCACATGGAGACCAAACAAAGTTGGGCTTCTTCACTTGCAACATCCGTCCAACTTTCTTGTAATTGGAAGCATTATCTATGACAATTTGGATCACATTCTGTTCTTCAACATAATCTACCATTACCAATAAGGCATTTGCATCTTTCACAATCTCTGACACATCTATAGACTGATGAAAATTGAACCTTTAGGAGAATTCACTAAAAAGTTGACGATATTTCTATGAGAAATTGAGTCACGCCATCCACGCGCCACCATCAGATATAATTGAGCACCCATAAATAGCCCACGCCACTCTATGACTCTCCAAATATGTCATCACATCATTAACTTCTTCTTTTTAGCAAAGGCTATCTCAACTCGTAATAACTTTGTGGCTTCATGTGTGGCCCAAACTGCCCAGTTACTTTAACAACAATCTCAAAGCTATCATAGTTTGCTGCATTAAAAGAAATCCCAGCATCATAAAACCATTTAGCATAGGTGTTGCAAGCTTTATCACGCAAATCCTTTTTGAAAATTTCATTTATTATTTGTTATTTTCCCTTGCTCAACTTTCTTATTTCGATAACTTTGCTGGATCCAGATTGATGTATATAGTCATAGGATCTTTTTTCCTAGGCCTTTTAAATTGAAATGGCCTATTGTTGGTTCCTTTTTTAGCCAACAAAGAGGCATCTTCTTCCAACTGCTCTTCCTCTCCTTCCCCAAGTACGAACTCTCAAACTCTGTCATCCTTGATGAACTCGATGATTACATCAACAATTGATCCCTTTTAGCATCCTCTTTTTCTGCATAAAGTCCATAGCTTCATCCCTCACACGTGTTGGGCATTTAAAGCATTTTGTTACATTTCTAATCCCACCAATCAAGTTCTCCTTCACCCTTCGAACTCCTCTTTTCGTCACCTTATCGCAAAAGTTACACTTAAAGTCGTATCTATTTTTTAATCGACGACTGTGACATATTTTCTCACCGGGTCTTGGACACTACAAAAAACAAGTTCCCATTGATGAAGAAAATATGATATAAGTAAAAACAAGTTGATCTTATAAGATACAAATATAAGATTATAAAAAAAAAAGTACAAATAACAACTAACATAATATAAGATTATAAGGAAAAAAGTACAAAAAACAAGAAATATAATAAAAGATTATAAATAAATGAACAATTTGAAGACCTTGCCATATTGGCTAAGAATCTTATTCACTGATAAATACAGTGACTAATAAAAAAAAGTCTAATATTGGTTAAGAATCATATTCTAGTATATATTTTATGAGCAAACAGTCAACAAAAAAGTCTGACAGCAAAATCATCAAGACCATTAAATATGGGGACTAATAAAAAAATAACAAACTAATCTAATGTATCCTGGAACAAAAGCAAACCAACAAAAAATTCTGACAGCATAATCATCAAAAGTAATAAATAAGGTGACTAGAAAAAATAGTAAAGTCAAGTATTGATACATCTGCTGTATTGATATAAGCGGTGACTAATCAAAAATAGCAAAGTCCCATTACAATCGAATGGCAAAACCCTCCAATAATTTATTTAGTTCGTTATTGAATATGCAATAATGATACATTAGACTACAAACTAAACTGTAGCAGCTATTTTTTATTGATACATCTGCTGTATTGAATATGCTCCAGTATTGATACATTAGATTAGTCAAGCTGCAAACTAATGTAATGTGACTGTAAGCGGTGGGACAAAAGCAAAACTTACAACTGTTGCAGTGGGATTTGCTTCAACCTTTCACCAAGTATTCGTGCTTCTCTTGCCTCCTCACGAATTCAGAAACCAAAGGATTTTATTCTCAAAAAATATCTGAACTTTAAGCAACATCCAGAAAAAAAATAGAAAATAGAATGACGACTCACCAGAGTTGCGGGCTGCGGCAATTTGATCATCAGAGCATCAGAAGCAAAGAGAAGAAAGAAGTAAAAGAGAAAAAAAGTTGAAAAGTTTGAACTAGCCGTTGCCTTTTATTTGTTAGAAAAATTTTAGAGTATCTGTGAGCCTTTTATTTGTTAGAAATCTGCTACAAGTTAGGTTGGAAATCTGCTACAAATTAAGATAGAGATCTGCTACAAGTTAGGATAGAAATCTACACAGCTTGACCAAGATATCCCTATTTTTTTATTCCGACAGTGCGCCGGCAAGCCCCAGCTGTCCGGGGGCGACACCGCGTGCGCCTGGAGCCAGACAACACTGACACAAACTACTTCAAGTCAATGAGCAAAGAACATTTCTCAAGTAGCTCTTATAGGCCAGTATGGATGGAGGACGCCCGCTCCTTGGAACCTAATGTAAGCTTAGGCCATATGATCAAAGAAAGTGAATGGAAGGTTGCGGTTGAAGACTAAAATTATGGAAGGCGGTTAGGAATTGGAAAGGATATAGATAAGTAAACGGGTCGGACCAGACCTGCCGGTCAAAAAATGGGCAATGGGCCTGACCTGTCCATTTTTAAACGGGTAATAATGGGTAGACCGGTGAAAATGGGCGGGTCTAACTTATGCATTCTTTTGGCAAATTCGTGTCGGGCTCAAATTTCGAACCCATCCACTTGGCCCGTCCACCCGTTTAACCCATTTATTTATTAAAAAACACGACATGTTTGAGTTGTCTCCCCACTTCATTCTTTCTCAATTTCACTCCCCGCTATGCGTCACTCTTTTCTCATCGTTTTTTTTTCACACTCAATCTTTTCTCTCTCCCCATGTTTTCATCACCTATTCGAATCGCCCTTGAATTCTCCCTCATTGTGCCATAGCAGTCCTCGTCCTATCGAAAAAGGCACCCCTTGAGCTTCTCCTTTCCTTATGGTTGGTGTTTAGGCTTCGATTTTGGGTTTGAGGATCCCAAATGGACGGGTTAGTACTGCCAGGAGAAAAAGTAAAAATTGAAGTGATCACCACTCGGACCAAGATAGAACTTTTACTTAGTGTTTAATTTTGGGTTCGCTTAAAGATTATGCTCTTGATCACTTCTATGAAGAAGACAACCCTCCAGCTCCTCATGCTCTTCCTTACTGAAGGTTAATTATTAATTCTTACCTATTTATAATTTATTTTTGTAACTTACTTTCCATTTCTTCATACAATGTAACTGCATACCTTGATATTAAATGGTTGCTTCTTTTTGGATAGGACTCACTCTCTCGGGTTGCATTCTTTGTGGTTGTGGTTGTGGTGTTTGCATGTTCTATTAGTTTTTGTTGTGTCTGTGGCATCATGAGGCATGGAATACACCATTATGGTTTAAATTTTCTACATTTCTATCACGGGTTTGTTTGCTCATTACTTCTGTATTTATATTCATTCAATAGCAACGTTATGGTTGAAGGTTATGGTTGAGGTTTGAATTTTGATGATAGCTTCTTTTGCAGTTGGGTTTTGCAAATTATGAACGGGCCAAACGGCAAACTCGTTTTTGTGGTGAGCCATGTTAAATGGATTAAAGGTTTAAACGGGCTAAAAATTAAAAAAAATGGGCTAAACGGGCTGGTCCGTGAGAACCCTGTCCTAGCCTGGCGCCGCTCATTTTTAGAAATGGGCAGGTCGGACAGGATTTTTCAACCCGACAACACGCCCGTTTGCCTACCTCTAAAAAAGGATATTTCTAACCCATAAAGGATAGACCAAATTATCTCAATTCAAAAAGAGCAGACCCTCAACAAGAACAAAAACATGCAGAGGTGGAACAAAAAGATTTTAGGAAGGGCATCAATTTTATTATGATAGTCCAACCCTATATATATAGGAGGTTAGTACAAGGGGTAAATTAGTAAATAACTAAAGACTAAATAACTCTAGAAGGGAAAAAAAATCTCTAGATGATGGGTTAGAGCTCATATTCCAATACTCTCTCTCAAGTTGGGGCGAAGATGTTGATGAATCTGAACTTGCGAAGAGGTAGCTGTAAGAGCCCCAGACCAATGGACTTGGTGAACATATCTGCAGTCTGATCCCGTGAGTGACAAACTGTGAGGAGATAATACCCAACGGACTTTTTCACAAATAAAATGGACATCGACTTCTATGTGCTTCATTCTCTGATGAATGACAAAATTGGAGGATAACATAATAGCCGACTTATTATCAAAGAATAAAGTGGATGAGTCTGTCGCTAAAAACCCCAACTCCTAAAGTAAGGAGCGAAGACATAGCAGTTCATACGTCCCTTGTGCTATGTCACGATACTTAGCTTCAATGGAAGACCAAGAAACAACCGCTTGTTTCTTGTTTTTCCACGAGATGAGGTGACTCTCACGAAAAAGTACACAGGCATAAAGTAGAATGACGATCACTTTTTGAATCTGCATAATTAGCATTTGTACATCAGGAGAGATGATACTGAGGTCCTGTTTGAAAGAAGAGACCAAAGACAGGACAGGTCTTCAGATACCAGAGAATATGGTAAATTGCATCTAAATGTGATGTACGTAGCGAGTGTTAAACTGGTTGACAGCACTAATAACAAAAGTAATATATGGTATCGTGTTTGTCAAGTAGATGAGGTAACCCATAAGTCGTTGATGCACATATGGATCTGGTAATAATTCTCAAATATCTGTAAATAACTTCATATTCGAATCCACAAGAGAGGAGGCAAGCCTAGACTCAAGCATTCCAGTGTCATGAAGGTGGGCAAGTGAGTACTTTCGCTGTTACAAGGATATACTTGGCGAGACCTAGCCACCTCAATACCAAAAAAATATTTAAGAGGACCCAAATCCTTAAAATCAAATAACATCCCAAGATTACTCTTTACTTGGACAGTACTAGGGGCATCGTCTCCAGTAATAATGATATCATCCACATATATTGTGATAATGATGCACTACCCTCGAGAATTACGATGAGTAAAGCAAGTATGGTCAGAATGACACCGAGTGAATTCGAGAGTGAGTACCACATCGCTAAAGCGGTCAAACCATGTACGAGGAGATTGCATTAAGCCATAAAGAGACTTTTTAAGATGGCAAATTTTCCCTGAATACTCTTCCTCCACCCAAAAACTGGACAGTGTATCTATGGAGATTGTCTCAGATAGATCATCATTATGAAATGCATTCTTGACATCAAGCCAGTGTTAGCAGGAGTGCGAGACGCATCGGGGCAATCAGGTAAAACGTTTTGGCGATGAGGCATGCGCCCCGCATAACTTTGAAGCCACAGTAAAACATCGCAGAAGTAACAATTCAGGAAATAAGAGGAAAAATAAACATTTAGCTATATAGAACAGTAATTGAAAAGGAAAAATGAACATTTAGCTAGACATAACAGTAACTCTAGACTTAAAAATATTACCAGGGAATAGTAATTCCGAAGAACAACAGAAATAGGAAAAAAAATTGATTTCTCAATGACTTAATGGGTGAAACAAAACTACCCAAATGATTTAAACACATGAATTACGCCAGTGAAGACTATGGGAACCACAGTTTCTTGGTTGACGCTAGGGTTTTGAATCTGGGACTTACAGGATGGTTTTTGGAAACAGCACCAACGTGGGATCGGAGAAGTAAACGTATGGGTCTAATGAAATCAGCAATGGGGAGAGTTGCTAGAGGATTGTTGCAGCAACAAGAGTATTAGCCATGCCCATTGCTCCCTGTCCTGCTCGCCCCCAAGATGTCACCTGCCCCATCTACCTGGGACGATGTCTCGGGCACCTTAAGCGCCCCGCACTCAAGGATTGCCCCTAACAACATTGCATCAAGTTGATATAATGGCCATGAATAAGAGGTATCAAGCAAGACAAGGAGTCAGATGGTCGTGAGCTTAGCTACAGGAATAAAGGTAGCCCCAAAATCTTTATCGGGAACCTGAATAAACCCTTTAGCCACAAGCTGGGATTTATAGCAGTTGATAGTGTCATCCGCCAAATACTTGATACTGAATGCCCATTTGCATCCAATGGTACGTTTCCCGAGGGGAAGAGCAACGAGTTCCCAAGTAATATTGCACTAAAGAACATCCATTTTTCCTTTCATTGTAGCAACCCATTGGGGATTTTGTAGGGCCTCATGAATAAATAAAAAAATAGAAACTCAATTAACTGTACCAATGAAAGAGTGATGGGATTTGAACCGGCCCTAATAAGAAATATACTTGGAGATAGGATGATTAGTACAACATATAAAAGTCAACCGATCAGGTGAGCGTCTATAGTATGGCCCAGTGTGTGACAATGCTGACAATAAGGACAATCACCCCCAGAACATTGGCCTAAAGGAGCAAGGCAATTTGATTGGGCACCTGCAATTAAGAGGGCCCAGAAATAGCAATAGGCGGGGGAAGAAGACGACATCATCGCTCATCACCATCCACTATGGCAAAGGCCTCAAGTAAAAAGGGCATAAGAATATTATTCAGAATTTGGGTGCGAAGGGCCTCAAACTTGGGCTTAAAACCCACCAAAAACTTATATGTCCGACGACGAGACGTTTTGATTCAACAACACCATCGTTGGGAAAAGTCACTCAGGGGGTCATATTGAACTAGTTCCTCCCAAAGAATTTGTAGATATCCAAAAAAGTCAGTAACAGACAACCCCAAGATGGCCTGGGAAGCATAATTGATATTCTAATGGAGTTTAAAGATCCGAGAGTCATTGTGTGTATGTGCATACATCTGATTGAGGTTGACCCAAAGTCCAAAGACAGTTTTCTGCTACATAAACATGTTCTTCCATGGAATAAAACATCCACCCCCAAGCTCACACAATTATCCATATACCATTTTTCATATGTAGCATCAAATTCGCCTAGAATTAAATAGACAATCTTACATTTTATACTAAGAAATAATTTCAAAGAGCTGGATAACGCCAACGTGTTGTGTGTAAGAGACATGTCAACATGCTTCCCTTTCCAAGGACCCCCATGATATTACACAAAGAAGCTTAAAACAGGAACAATGACGGAGCTTACGGTTGTAAAGAACACACAATTTGTCGGATAACAACCGTGGATTAAACAATGGGGGTCGGACACTCGATTACCCAAGGACAAATAATAGAGGAACAAAGGAGAAAATGGAGACCGGACACTCGATCATCCAAGAACAAGTAGTAGAAGAACGGTTCTTAATCCATCACAGGAGATCCCACAAACTTAGATCTACAGCCAGACTGGCAGTACGGGAGATGGCGACAGTGGCGGTTGGAGGCGGCACCTGGTGGGAAAGTCATGGGGGCAGGGATTTTTCTGGTGGATAGGCGGGAAAGCAATGTTTCTCGAGGATGAGGCGGTAAGGTTTGGCTCTGATACCAAAAAGGATTTCAGGAAAGTGATCGATTTTATTATGATAGTCTGACCCTATATATAAGAGTTTAGTACAAGGGGTAAATTAATAAATAACTAAAGACTAAGTAAACTCTAGAAAGGAAAAGAAATCTCTAGAAGATGGGTCAGAGCCCATATTCCAATGAGAACAAAGAAATCCAGGAGAGAACATGTCAATAATGAAATAATCGATTTTAATATACACGGAATGGGGAACATGGTCAAAATCAGAGCCCTCAGATCTTTGATCAGAAATCATAAACCGAACCTACTATGTGTCCAAGAAACAAAAATGGAAAAAAAATAGAATTGAAAACGGCAAGAGCAGCATGGGGATATCCAGATTTTAATGTGGCTTACAAGCCTTCAAATGGCAGATCAGGTGGAATAATGAGCATTTGGAACAAGAATAACTTCATATCAGAATCAAACTAGACAACATATGGAGCAATTGGGATAGAAGGGAAATGGGGGGATAATCACATTGGGGTTAAAATAGTGAATGTATACTCGCCCTGTCAAGATAAACTTGTTAACAATAGAATTGATATTAAATCTTATTTTTATTCATAACGTTTGATCGGTACATATAAGAGGAGGATTACGGAATTTTTAGGTTACTGGGATTGTGAGATAATTGGGATAAGGATCATGACTCACAATCCTTACCCGTTTACAAGTAATATTTCCCACTAACCTACTCACTAACTACTTGACATTATCCATATATAAGGTTCCCCCTCAAGTTGGGCTGTCGGATCTCCGATAACTAACTTGCATAATATATTTTCAAATGTATTTCTCGAGATTGCTTTTGTCAAAATGTCTGTCAGTTGGTTTTCAGATCGGATAAAGGAAAGACTCAAAATGTTGTCTTCATTTTTTTCTTTAATGAAGTGTCGATCTGCTTTGATATTTTTTGTCTTGTCGTGTTGAACCGAATTACTTGAGTGCTTATTGCAGCTTTGCTATCACACCAAAGTGGAGTTGGATCATTTGTAGGAAACCCAATCTCTGTAATAAGTTTTCTTAGCCATAATACCCCGGCCAAGCCTCGAGCCACTCCTCTAAATTATGCTTCAGCACTGGAGAGAGCAACTACTTTTTTTTCTTGCTTCTCTAAGTCACAAGATTGTTTCCTACCATCATAAAGTACCCTGAGGTTGATCACTGGTCTACCTGATTTTCAGCCCAATCTGCATCAGTGTACCCTTGGATATTTAAATGGCAAGATTTCTTAAAAATAATTTTGTGGCACGCGGTTCTTTTCAGATATCGAACTATTCTCAGAACTGTTTCCATATGATCTGTCTGAGGTTTGTGCATAAACCGGCTGACTAATCCCACAACATAGGCTATGTCTGGCCTAGTGTGTGAGAGGTATATTAATTTTCCAACTAACCTATGATATTGTTCAGGGTTTGCAAGGATTGATTTCTCATCAAACTGAAGTTTATGTTTCATCATCATTGGAGTCTCAGCAGGTTTGCAGCCCAACATCCATGTCTCAGCTAAGAGGTCACGTATATATTTCTTTTGAGAGATAAATATTCCTCGGGTTGACCTTAGTACCTCGATACCAAGAAAGTACTTCGATTGTCCTAAGTCCATCTCAAATTCTTGAAACAAGTTTTTTCAAAGTTGATGAATTCATTTTGTGTCACTTCCTGTAGTAATCATGTCATCAACATAAATGATGAGGTATATAAGCAGCGGACCTCATCGTTTTAGGAACAGTGTATGCTTTGAGTTTTTTTTTTTGATAAGCCAAAGTGTATAGTCTAAGTTCCTTTGTACATATCCATACTTTTTCATAGCAATTGTGAACCTTACAAACTAGGTTCGAGGTGACTGTTTAAGGCTATAGAGGACTTTCTTAAAGCAACAAGCTTCACCCTTTTTGAAATCTGAGGAATAGATCGGAGGTGGTTCCATGTATACTTCTTCTTTGAGGTCTTCATGTAAAAAAGCATTATTACATCAGTTTGATGGTGATGCCATTCTAGATTTGCGGCGAGAGAGAATAGTACTCTGACCGTATGAATCTTTGCTACAGGTGAGAATGTCTCGGAATAATCAAGGTCGTATGTTTGGATAAATCCCTTAGCCACCAATCTTCCCTTGTATCTTTCAACTGTTCCATCAGCATTGTGTTCCATAGTGAACACTCATCTGCAATCGATGAGCCTCTGTCTTGATGGTGGTTCACACTTTTCCCATGTCTCGTTTTTTCTTAAGGCCCTCATTTCTTCTTGCATGGCGTCCCACCATTCATTTTTTCTTGAGCCTCAACTAAGGTGCTTGGAACCTGCACATTATAGACATATGCCAAAAAGGCTATAAACTGGTTGGGTAGACTCCCCCTGGCTATTTTTGCCATAGGGTATCTAGATGCCTTTGGAATATGATCTGGCTCATATCTTCGTGCTGGAATGCCTCTTTTTTTCGTGAGGGAAATACATACGTTCCCGATTCCTCTGTACTCTGCTCAAGAGGGGGATCACGGGATATGAATCCATATCAATCTGAAGATCAAGGTTGAGAGAATGTACCTCAGGTCCCACACCCCACAGGTCCCAGAATCAAAACTTGACTGTGATACCATGTTAACAATAGAATTGATATCAAATCTTATTTTTATTCATAACATTTGACCAGTACATATAGGAGGAGGATTAGAGAAGTTGTAGGTTAATGGGATTGTGAGATAGTTGGTCACGATCCTTATTCGTTTACAAGAAATATTTTCAACTAACCTACTCACT
Organism: Pinguicula moranensis; assembly: GCA_028565015.1. Classification (NCBI taxonomy): domain Eukaryota; kingdom Viridiplantae; phylum Streptophyta; class Magnoliopsida; order Lamiales; family Lentibulariaceae; genus Pinguicula; species Pinguicula moranensis. The sequence goes on from JAOWBN010058107.1 coordinate 10,621, forward strand.
AACTACTTGACTTTATCCATATCTAACAAAACTGAAGAGAATATTGGGGTAAAAATTGCAACAAAAAATAGGACATGAGCAGATTCAAAGATGGTGTATTAACGGGGATTTTTATTCAGTTACCCATACTGATCAAAAGATAGGATTATCAGCCATAGATGAAAATAAGTGACAGGAGTTTAGGCAAGCTATAGAGACAATGGAATGATAGATTTACCTCTAAGCAATTCAAGATTTACATGGTATAAACCAGACAACACATCTTTGAGCAAGCTAGATAGATTCCTCATCTCAGAAGAATAGCTTCAAACGTGGCCTCACCTAGTACAAGAAGCAAGAAAAAGGTTAGTTTCACATCATCTGCCAATCTACTTGATCCACAGAGAAGAAGATTGGGGAAAAAGCCATTAATAGTACTGAATACTTTGGTTGTTAGATAAAACCTTAAAGCATACAATAAGTGGAAGTTGGAACTACACTCAAGTGCAAGGTTAGAAAGGATTCAAACTAATGATGAAGTTGAAAGCACTAAAAATTGATCGGTTGGAGGAAGCTAACTTTGAAACGAGCAGGGATAAATTGAGAGAAAAAATAGTAGTAGTAGCTTTAGATCAGAAGATGCAATAGGGACAACTTATAGAAGAAGAAAAACTCAAAAGGAGGGAAATTTGGCAAGAATGACAGAAACTACCAAGAAAAGTAACATATATTATATACAAATGGCTGGCAGAAGTGATGCAAATACTAAATTTTACCATGCGTGCGTGAACAAAAACAAGAAAAGATAAGAGATATAAGGGATGTACGTTGAAGGGAAATTGTTAGAGGAAGTAGAAAACCTAAAAAATGGAATAGCATATAGCCACGAAAAGCTATTTGCATCAGGAAAAAAAAGAAGCAAATTCCCCTTTAGCTTCAAACCTAAACTAGTGGTCGGCAAACGAGCAGGCCGGCGTCATGGGTTGACGGACTGGAATTTCTAGCCCGTCCTACTTGTTTCATAAGAAACGGGCAGTGCAAGCTGACCCGTTTACAAAATGGGTTGGACCAGGCCTACACATCAAGAAAATAGGCAGTCCCGGGTTTGGCACGTTGAGACCATTTTACCCATTTTGCCCATGTAAAACCTGCATCGTTTTACCTGTTTTGCCCATTTTTAGCATCTCTTTACAAAAATCCTCCCAAAGTTGATATTTCAGAAATTCAAAATGCCCCAAAAGTCAAAACCAGTTTCTATATTGATGCAACACTAGAGGAGATGTGGGGTAATAACTCTCGGACAAAGCATTTGTGGTCTAGTAGAAAACTTTAAGGAATTTGACAATCTTCTCAACTACTTCCAAATCAAAGAAAGTCAAGATTGTTGGGGGATGAGAGGAAGCATGCATATGTGCGATCATCAAATATTGTGCAAGAGGATACTTGTACTCGATGCTCTCTTCAACATCATTTAGGTCGTTTTCCATCTTGCTGGCATGTCTGCATCAAAAATACGAGGTTTGCAACCTAAGGAGATACATTGATCTTGGATATGTTGGTTAGACACCCTTATCCAAGACACCTCCTTTCGAACCTAGCCAACATGCTCTTCCAAGGCTTACAAACCTGCTTGCACTATCAAATTTATCATATGACAAGCATACCTCTGGTGCCAGCATTATATGTCTTTAGGGAATCCTCAAGAGATCTCATGGCCTTAACATTCGCAGATGCATTATCAAGTGTGATCGAGATAGTTTGATCTAAAAGTCCATATTTCTTAAGGACCTCCAAAATGCTCTCAGCAATTACCTCAATAGTGTGCCTATCAACAAATCCGAAACCTTTTATTCTCTTTTGTAAAGTCCAACTACTCGATATAATGTGCCACAACACTGGAATAATCCAAATGGATTCTAGAATCCTATGTATCAGATGTCAAGGCAACACATACTTGGCGGCAGCGAACTTGGATTTCAATGCAACCGCATGCTTCTCATAATATTCTATGATATCACGTATAATTGTGCATGCACTAACTGTCTTAAATGAGAGATTAAATGATTTTTTTAATGTGCTTCTCATAAGCAGAACCCTCTGGTATGGTCAATTTTTGACCTTATTATACAGTCGATCCCAGATCGTGAATTTACAACTTCGCAATATTGGAAAAATAAAATCCTTAAAATGTTGAGGAGAATATGAAATGGGGTCGTAGTGTTTTGTATGAAAAAAGAATCGAGGAGTTCTTGGGGTCAGGGGGCCAAATTTTAGAGGCCAATTTTATCCCAGACCAGAGCTCTCTTGATCTTTTAAATTTTGGAAGAATTTTCATTCATTGAATTCCGGCCTTCCAGGTGTCACTTGTTGTTAGACGTCGGTTGCCCTTCCTCTGATTTTCCTTTCTTTAAATGGGAAGTTGTTGTTCGACGGTTTCTTCCACTCAATTACTCTCGAAAATACTTGGAGCAATGGAAAGTCAAGGTATACACCATTTGTAATGTTTGCGATTTTTCTTTCTGTTTTTTGTCGTTTTTCATCTTTGCTTTTATTTGTGTAGGTTCGTGTACTTTACCTGGTTCTCCCATGGGTACTGATAAGATGGTCGCTTATGTGCGTTTTCGGGTGATCCAGGAGGGCAGCGACTCCGGCCCGATGGTGACCTTCGGGTGACTGGGAGAGGTAATTGGGGACCCTCTTTTTGTTATGCGTAGTGGCCGCTGGGTCCACATTGGTGATCGTGAAGGATAATATTAGTTCTTATGGGAACATTGCCTGCGGGAAGCGTTTTTATGGATTGGGGCTGCGGTGCGAAGCTAGAGAACTCTCGGATGGCCATGCATCTGCTATGACCCGCCTATGTGGGACCCAAGGACAGATGGGATGCCAGGTGGCCCAGATGGAGTCCATTGCTGCGCTATCCCTTCGCTTGGAGGAGCCAAGTCGGTCCATATCTCGCCAAGTAAGCCGTTTGGAGTCTTTGTGCTTGGTTGGTTGTCAAAACCTTGGGAGCATCCAATCTTTCTTGTCTTTCTTGGAGCAGGCCTGGGAGCTGGCGCATGGAAGGGTGTTTCTACAGCGTTTCATTAATTCTGCATCTTTTCATCGCCTAGTGTCGAGTCGTGCCGCAGAGGCAGTTTTAACTCACGATTGAGGATCTACTGCATGGGTGCTCTCCCGGATGAGTTCTCCCACCTCTTGTAATCTTGATTTGTAGACATATTTGGTCATAGTTTGGGAGTGTTTTCCCTTTTTTTCCCTGCGTCGGCCTTATTTGCAACTCTTTTTGTATGTAATCTTGTATTCTATAATGGAACTTTTGCTGCAATCTGTCTTATGCGCCCCTAATTTTTCTTTCTTTATTCTGCTTCTTCAGCTATATTTTTTCTTGTTTCCTTGCACATAGACTAAGTGTTCTTCTGAAACTGGTGGATCTGCTTTGGTATTTGCTACGGCTCTTGCCCTCATTTGGTCCTCTGAATGTATAGTTATTGACTGAGCCTTTGCAAGCTATTCTTGTGAAGGGTGGGGTGGATGTTAATGCAACTGATCGTATCCTGCTTGAATCTTGTAAACCTTCTCTGTATATAAATGCTGACCGTGCAATGCTAGTATCTGCAAATAAGATTGAAAAAGGTTGAGGCATTCGGCTGGATCTTCGTCCTTTGCATCTTTTGGTAGGTCTGTTTTGCATCTTCCATCATTTTGGCCCTTGTGAAGAAGCGTATAGAGGAATTAGACTCATGAAACAAAGGATTATTAAATATGATTTGTAGAAAGTTTTTTCTTTTGTATCCAAGATCCTTGGTGGATACTTGAGCATGTCACACTCCACCAGACAAATCTCGATCAAGAAGAGAGCTAGCTACTCAAGCTTTCTGTCAGATTGTGCTGCTTTGAGGAATCTTCTCATGAAAACATATGGAGTTGGAACATACATATTGAACTGCAAGGCGGTGAGCATTAATCTTTCCATTTCAATTACTTCTTTTCTCGTATATGCTTTGTCGGAGATGAAGATCAGATCATCCACAACAGGTACAGAAAATTCCTCATACTTGCAAGCTAAGAGCATGGCGTCAAGGACAACTAGCTGCAACTTCTTTTTCACAACAGATTGGTTTGCTAGGAACCTATCTATTAGATTTACTGTCAGAAACAATGTCTCTTCTCGAAGTTTAAATTTGTGGTGTCCCTCAACGAGCCAAATGAGGATTGTCCTATTTCAGTGGAGCGGCTGGACTGGAAACCCCACAGCTTAAGATGTTGAATGCTGATAAGAAGTTTTGAGAGCTCATTTGATTCTCTTGGATTTCTTGTATCCTATGATGAGGAATTTCCCTTCTTGATTAGCCCCTTCTTGCTCTCTACTTTAGAGACATAATCCCTCTGGAACTGGTGTGATACAAACTGCAACTTTAATCCCATCTTGACACTGTCAGATCCAATAGAAACAGTGCAGGATTTTCATCTCTTCTCTTTGAAACCTTTCAAAAGGACTCAACTCATAATAGTGGCACAAGCCGATTAAGAGTGATGATGCACCATCAATATCATTGAACTTGAAATGCAAGCTCAGTAAAAAAGCAACTTTACCCAGTATATTCCCAACTAAGTTGGGGTCTGGGGGGGTCTGATGTACATGGCATTACCCTTATAATTATACAAAGAGGTTGTTTCCGTTTTGCGACCCAGGCGGATATCGATCCCTAAACCTCATAGTTGTGAGGTGTAGTTGCTCTACACTTGAGCCACCAAGACTTGAAAAATGCAAGCTCAGTAGAGAACCATAAAAATTGCTGATAGTAGCGAGCCAACGTCCTTGGAGCGATATCTAAAATTTCATAGAATTTGTTTAACTCATATCTCATGCCACTCATTTCGTGTATGCGAGAGATGATTGCAATAGTATGCACATCTGCGAATGTTTTTAGGCGTGCGTCGTGTTATGGCCAGCGTCTTAGGGTGCATGTTGCATTATGGGGAGCATCTTAGGGCACGCGTTGCGTTATGGCGAGCGTCTTTTTGTCATTGAATTTCTTCAAGCAGTCTTGGTTCCATGAGTGACTTAGATTTTTACCATCCATGGTAGCTAATCGACAAGCTCCATTTAGGTAGCGCTTGGTGAGTCGGTAGGGGCCTTCCCATGTAGTTGAAATTTTCCTTGTTCGTGAGGTATTAAAACCTTTTCGAGAACCAGGTCCCCTTCTCGTAACTTGATTTCATTTATTTTCGTCCTGCACCGTCCACGAAATTGTAATTGCTGTTTGGCTAACTTATGTTGGGTGTGATTCCGAATTTTGTCCAGGAGCTCTAGGTCTGTAAACTACTATCTTTTGTTATTTTGGGAGTCATACGAGGTGACTCGGTATGCTCCGTAGCTAATGTCAGCAATAGACACGGCTTCCGACCCATATGTCAAGATAAAAGGGGTGTTCTTGGTAGAGCTTGTAGTTGTAGTCCTATAAGACTAGAGGATGCTGGGTAATTCCCTAGTTTCCTTTTCGTTCGCCCAATTTTTTTCTTAACCCCAGCTGTATTATTTTGTTCAGAGCTTCTACTCGCCCATTGGATTGCGGGTGATATGCTGATGTGAACTTGTGTTGGATCTATAATATTTTGCACCACTCGGCAACCTTAGCTCCTCGAAATTTTGCTCCATTATCCGAAATTAATATTCGAGGGGCTCCGAATCGGCATACTATATTTCTCCACAAGAAGCGGATAATTTCCCTTTCCGTGATTTTGGCCACAGCCTCAGCCTCTACCCACTTGGTAAAGTACTTGGCTGCGGTAATGATGAAGCGTCTTTGTCCCGAAGCTGGGGAAAGTGGTCCAATGATGTCTATTTCCCATGTATCGAACGGGCAAGTCGTAGGTATCCCGGTCACAGGAATTAGGGTATGGGATGTCCAGTTTCCATGCCTTTGGCATTTCTCGCACTGGCGTGTGTCGCTAAGTGCGTCATGCAATAAAGTTGGCCATTAAAACCCGTGTAGGCGAATATTTGTTACGAGAGCTCGTCCACCAATATGAGCCCCACCTTCTCCTTCATGTATTTCCTCCAATAGATATTGGGTGTCAGGGGAGGTAATGCATTTGAGGAAACATCCCTTGAACCCACATTTATATAACTCGTGGTTTATGATTGTGAACCTCGACGCTCGATCTCGAATTTTTTGAGCCTTTTTTTTATCAAGTGGTAAGACCCCATCATTGAGGTACTGGAGAAGCGGTTGCATCCAGTTGGTCTAGGCTACAGTCATGATAGTGTCATCGGGACTTGGTCTTGTGATAGCTGGCTCCTTTTGCACCCACACTTGTATGGTCTGGGCATTTCCCGTCTTGAAGTGAGAAGCGAGCCTGGACAAGGTATCAGCCCCAGTATTTTCCGATTGGGGGACTTGGTGTAATTTAAAGTGTAGGAAATCTTGAGTGAGGCTTTTAAGTTTTGTCAGGTACCTGATCATGGTCCCCTCATGTGCTTCGTATGTTCCGACATATTGCTCGTACACTAGTTGTGAGTCTGTGCAAGCATTGAGGTATTTGACCCCTTGCTGCCTGACTATTTCTAGTCCTAGGATTAAAGCTTCGTATTCTGTGATGTTGTTGGTAACGGAAAAATCCAGAAGTGCGGCAATGTTGATAGTATCACCCACGTCTTCCATTAGCATGATTCTGGCCCCTCCTCGTTGGGCAGTGGCAGATCCATCCACATATAGTTTCCATGATGCCTCATTAATCATGGCCCAGGTGGTCTCGGCGATGAACTCAGCGAGCACTTGAGCTTTTTTTGCATTTTGTGATTTGTAAGTGATGTCATGTTCACTTAATTCGACTGCCCATTTCACAAGACGTCGTGAAGCATCCGGTTTGGATAAGGTCTGCCACAGTGGCTGATTTGTGAGGACAATAATAGGATGAGATTGGAAGTAAGGGCGCAATCTTTTTGTGGCTGTAACCAAGGCTAAGTAGAGCTTCTCGATTTCCTTGTAGCGGGTCTCAACACCGTGCAATATTTTGCTGACATAGTAGATGGTCCGGTGGGTATTTTTCTTCTTCTCATGAGAGCACTGCGCTTACGGATTCTTTTGATGTCGCCAAGTAGATAAATAAAGTTTCCTGTGGGTGAGGGATTGCCAAGACCAAGGGGGATCTCAGGTATTCTTTTAAACTTTGGAAGGCTTGAAAACATTCTTCTGTCCACTCGAAGTTTTTTCTTTCTTGGATAGCTTTGAAGAATGAGAGTCCTTTATCGCCTAACCGCGAGATGAATCGTCCCAAGGAAGCCATCTTTCCTGTCAGGGACTGGACTTCTCTGAGGTTTTGTGGTGGTGACATGTCAAGTATGGCTTTGACCTTCATAGGGTTAGCTTCGATCCCCTTCTCTAATACCATATATCCCATAAATTTTCCACTTCTTACACCAAAGGTGCACTTGGTTGGATTTATTTTTAATTGGTAGTGCCGAATAACAGAAAAAGCCTCCTTCAGATGTGCGATATGGTCATCGGCTTTCTTTCTTTTTACGAGCATGTCGTCCACGTAGGCTTCCATAGTTTTGCCTATCTGATTCTGGAATAGTTTGTTGATCATTCGCTGGTAGGTACCAGCGTTCTTGAGCCCAAACGGCATTACCTTATAATGATAGATACCTCCTTCCGTTATAAATGTGGTTTTTGATTTGTCTTCCGGGGTGAGGAATATTTGATGATATCCCTGATAGGCATCCATCATACTTAATAATTCGCACCCAGCTGTGGAGTTAATGATTCTGTCAATAGCTGGCAAAGGATAAGAATCATTTGCGCAGTGCTTATTAAGATCTGTGAAGTCTATGCATAATCTCCATTTCTCATTTGTTTTGGGGACAACTACCACATTGGAGAGCCAATTAGAGTACTAGGCGTTTTCGACATATCCTGCTTGTAGGAGTTTCTGTACTTCTTCCTTGATGATTGTATTCCTTTCGGGGCCGAAGTGTCTTCTCTTTTGCTGAACTGGTTTTTTCCCAGGATTTATGTTGAGTCGGTGAATGGCGATGCTGGGGTTGATTCCTGGAAAGTCATCATCGGTCCACGCAAACACATCCGCGTTCTCCCTCAAGCATTTTGTGAGTTTGATCTCTAATTCTGGGTCGAGTTTAGTTCCTATGCGGATGGTTCTTTCGGGGTTGTCTTCTTTAAAGAAGACTTCTTTAAACTCAGGAGGCTTAATGGATTCTGGCTCAGTTATTTGGAAAGTTCTTGGGGTTTTCTCGCCCTCGTCTTTTTGATCTGGTAAGTTCTCTTTTTTCTTGTTGAATTTCCCCTGCTGAGAGATGCTTCGTAACAGATGCTTGCGACTCGTAGGTTAGCTCTGATTTGCCCTGTCCCTTGATCTGTGGGGAACTTCATCACCAAGTGATAAGTGGAGACAATGGCCTTGAGTTGGAAGAGGCTAGGCCGTCCTAAGATTTCGTTATATGAAAAAGATGCTTCTACCACCAGATAGGTGATTGAGAGAGTTTTCCTTTGCCAAAGTAGTGGATAGTTCCACAGTATTAGGCTCCGTTTGGTATGTTGTAAGAAGGCGGACAAAGTCGGATTTTGAGTTTTAATCTCGCTTAAGCCCGTGTTTGTTGCCCCGTCCACACTTTTCCCTGCCCGCGGGATAACGATTTGGGCAGGGACTGCGGCTGGACAACCCAGAATTTTCAATCAGCCTTTCATGCAGGGTTTGTCTAATCCCTCTTCGGCCAAAAGTATGAAATGACATATTTGCCCCTGTATCCCCCCAACAATTACAGAAATACCACTATAAAAAACCTTTCTCTCATTTTCGACTTTTTTCGGCCAGCTATTTTCGATTTCTCCTCCACCGAAAATTACCCCCGCCGTTCGTCCCCATAGTTCGACGAAGTCCTCCGCAGCTCCTCCACCGCCTGTGTTGTTTTCTGGTGGTAGGATTCATAAACCAGAAGGGGCGAATTGAATTTAGGCTGCGCCGTTTTGTCGTTTTTGTGATGTCGTTTGGCGGTGTACGACGATTTTAACATCGGCGACAGCAATTGGACCGTGTTTGGGCTGGAAGAATCCCCAACATTAAGACTAGGATGGCCATTCGCAACCAGGCGACGTCAGGCGCGGCAAAAACATGACAAAAATAATGTGGGTCGACGGCGGCGCACGGTGGAAGGGTCTAGGGTTTGGGGGCATTTTGGTAAAATGCTGGCTTTTAATCCCGTTTCATCATAATCCCCAGTTTGGCACGCAAATACCAAACAACTTAATCCAAAATTGGTAATCCTGGCGTGCCAATACCAAACGAAGGACGGTAAAAAGTAAACCCAACTAAACCCTATGGAATCCCCGAAGCCGGATTACATGAATCCAGCTATCAAACGTAGCCTTAGTGATATGGTGGTATTTTTATGTTGGTGGCATCTAATCCCATTCGTTGGTAAGCATCTAAGGACAAAATGTCCGAGGCGCTTCCCTGGTCGACGAAAACTTTATCTATTACACATCCCTTGATTTCGACAGAGATCACCATGGGATGGTTATGGGGTTCATAAAACTGGAGGTCATTGTCGCTAAACTCGATCGGGGACCTTGGGGGGGCCAGGAATGACCCAAGCTACCAGTTGAAATTTTCGATCTTTTCTCTTTTGCATGCGGTTGGATTTGATCTCTGAGTGTCCTCCGGTAATCATAGCAATGTTGGGGGTTTTCCATCTAGGGTCGTCTTCTGGGTTGTGCTTGTCACAGGTCCAGGGAAAAGTATTTTTCGGAGCAGGATTCACGATATCGTGATGTATCCATTCGCTAAGGTACCCTTCGCGGGCTAATCGCTCTAACTCATCTTTTAAGTTCTGGCAATCTTCCGTGGAATGCCCCTGGTCTCGGGAATTGGCAGTGGCGTTCTGGGTGTTTTTGGTTGTTACTGGGCTTCATTTCTTTCGGGGCTGTCAGGAGTCCACTGGATCCGATGGTTCTTAGGATATCGCTTCGGGGGACCCAAAATGTATGATACTTAGGATATCGTACCCCCTAGCATGATTAATGATCTATCCTCCAGTGATAAGTTGACTGGAGAAAACTAAAAAAAAACATACTTCCAAACGTATTTGGGGCAAGGAATTGTTCATCGAAACAATTCGGTGATTTTTTGCTGTAGAGCATTTTTTGTATTATTTTAAATGTTCTGGCCAAACGGATTGGCCGAAATGGAGGTGTTGACGAACAACATTTCCTTTTTCTTAGTAACACAAAGTTAGAAAGAAAAATATTTCGAATGTATCAAAAGAATCTGAATTTGTTCAGAATTAATCCGTAATCGATTCGGTAAGCAC
>JAOWBN010058326.1:0-20929 GCA_028565015.1 Pinguicula moranensis
AAGGGGAATCTTGCCATGTTAATGGTGAGCTTGAAACGACCAAGCCACAGATGTTTCAGTTGTCCTTTTAGAGCCTCGATATCTTGGACATTGCCGAACTCTGCAAAGGCGAATGGAAGGCCATTTTTCCCCAATTTCCGTGCTATACGCACACTCCACAGAGTACCCGATGTACCATATTGAGCTAATAACCTCTCAATTCTGCTAGTAGAGCAATCATTCGGGAAATTGGTAACAAAGAAAGTAATTTTTGCATCTGCTGAGACTGGTCTAGGCCCTAGTCTTGCATGAACAGGACGTACCTCTTTGACTCCCAGTGTCTCTGCATAGGTTCTCCTGTGTGTTATTTTTCTTTGATCAGCAGTGTGCGTCTGTATAGCTTTTCCTGCACGCACCGCAGCTCGGTGCATCCTCTTCAGCTGGTGGGCAGGAATTTGCCAGGGGAAAGTAGGAGTCATAATGGTGATTGGGCGTGAGTTCGAGGGTGAGGATTGTTTGTGGTTCCCTAGGTGCGTGAGGCAACCCAGGGAGGAGGGGGACAACGTTGGAGCGGAACTATTTCTATTCGCCGGCGGCAGCCGCGGTCAGTTTCATTGAATTGTCGGAGAGGGGACACTGTTCATCGAGCGGGAACACTGTTCATCGAGAGAGTTTTGCTTGATCCGCTTCAGAGTTTTTCTTTAGATTAGTTGGTATGGTAGATTGACAGATTGTAAAAGCTATGGTCAGGGTTCGAATCTCTCTGTCTTTTCAATTTGTTTTTAAATCAAATGCAAAATTGAAAACATGTGGGTTTTGAGCTTTGGGGGATGAATTAAATTTTAAGATTGCTGACCAATACATACATTAACGAATTTAATCAATTCTAGTAGAAACTAGTTTTCATATTTAATTCGAACAGTTTTTTAATATATTTTTTATATTTCTTTAATACAATTATTTTGATCATTACTATAGTAAAATATAAATTTTTTAACTAATATTGATATTAAATTAATCTAAAAAATAAATTAAAAAAATTAAATTAAATTAAAAAATTTATAAGTATAAAATAGGCCCTAAGTACATCCTTACTTAGCCCCCTTTCACCCATGAGAGGTATTTTTTTTTTCATATTATCTGTTGGGAACAACGATCATTACAATTGTTGTATAAAACAACATCTTAATAAAAATACTGTTGAAATAATATTTTTTATCAAAAAAATTCTTCAAAACAATAATAATATTAATCCTACATTTTTTTATAGGTTGATTCGACTTGTTTTGACTCTTTGAGTTTCTACCACAACATCTTAAACGTGCATATCCGATCGAACAAAGATTCAACCTGACCCGATCCACTATACTCAAACCCAAAAAAAATTGTCCCTCCTCACTTAAATTCTTGTCCCCACCCCTTGCCATGATTCCCCAGGATCTTAAAAAAAATTATTTTTGAAGTTTTATCCCCTAAAATATTTAAATTATATTTATTTTGGGTTAACGTATAAAGAGCGTTCAAATTATATTTATTTTAATATAATTATTTTTTACCATTTAATATTTTATTGGATTCAACCAAAACAATTGTGAAACCTATTTCAAAAGACCCTTCTCCCTTCGCTCCTCTGTGTCAATATTTTCCTCCACTTGAACCAACGTATAATGCAGAGGCACACCAGTGACAGTTTATCCAATGAATCAAATGCCGCCAACCATGAATCAACCTTGCACATGCTTCTCCCGTGTTCTCGCCATATGCAGTTTAAAATCCTCCTCTCCTCACTCATATTCAACAAAACTATGTCGTTGAAAATAGACCTCTAATCTTGATTAAACAGCTAACATGATAACCTGGTTCCAAGCTTGGATACACGTTTATAAGAAAAGGGAACTCTCACGTAACACATATTATAACAAACTCCTCCAACTATCCCCTATCCCATATTACAATAAATCCTTCTCCAGCTTAACTAATAAATATTACAACAAATCATCATCCTTACATAACTCATCTTCGGTATGAACACTTTTTCTCTGGGCTTCGGGTTAATTGCCCTCCCTTGAAACTTGACCTGTCAGGCTGTCAAGCATGGGCTCTAATATGATGGTTGGTTATACGTCTTAGCTGCAAGTTTTTGCGATTCTTGCGGTCACGAAACGTAAACCTATCCGGGCCAAAGAAAGGCTGGTAATGCTTGTAGACCAGGATAACTATGTAATTACTTTATTGCCCTCAATTTTTTTCTTATTTTGAATAGCCACTAAATTCAAATTCAATCTTCAGCTATGCAATTGCACCCTCATCAATGAACCAAACGAAAACCTAACAAAAAACGAATCCAACTGAAGGAAAGAATCAATAGCGAAGAGGGTGAGTTTCTGATCGAGTAATGGGTTTTGTTCTGTCTGATCAAGTGAGTTACGGGTTTTGTTCTGTCCGATCGGTGGTTGGTGTACACTGTACAGTCGTCGTCGTATCGTATGTCACATGAAAATTGATAAAACTCAGATCGAAAAGTACGTACAGTTATGGCAAGGCATTGAAGGATATTCACAGAAATCTGGTTGTACTATTTTTCAGTTCTTACAACTTCTCTTTTTCATTTATGAGGAAAATGACAAGCAAACGAATTGGGTGTGGGGTTGCAATGTTAGATTTTCAAGAATGAAAAAACTACATTGCCAAATTAATGCTCATCATATACTCAGATGATCTTCCCTTGGCAAACTCTGCACAGTATCAGACCATCTACCGGGGGATTGATCACTACTGTGGTTGGAGGACACGTGTGATTCGGATCTTGCTTCCCTGATCATCCTCAAAACGTCCTTCATCACGGGGCGATCTGAAGGAGAAAGAGAGACACAGGCCATGGCAATGTTGAGAAGAGCAGTCAGTTTCTCCTCAGAACCTGCATTGCTCGAGGCCTGCTCCTCTCCTGACTCAGTCTCTTCATCTCTTACCGCACGGACCCATTTCGGGATGTCAGCACCGTGTTCTTGTACCAGGTCTTGAAATGGAGTCTTACCTGTTAGGAGCTCAAGTAAGAGGACGCCATAGCTGTAGATGTCAGCTTGCTGTGTTAGTGGTTTTCTTATGTCCCGACACTCAGGAGCTCTGTAGAAGAGTGAAGATGCGCTTGTCTCCTCCTGTGAATCCGGATTTCTGAATGGAGACAGGCCGTAGTCCGTGAAGCATGACTCGAAATCGGGTCCTAATAAGACGTTGGTTGATTTGAGGTTTCCATGAGTCAGGCCAGGATTCTGATGGATGTAAAGCAATCCTGTGGCCAAGTCCTCAGCTATTTTAAGACAAGAAGTCCAGTGAAGAGGCTTTGAGCCTCCAGCTGCTCTTGGTCCTGCAGCTGCAAGAGCATGTGAAACCATTGAGACATCTAAGAAATCACCATGAAAATGTCAATCTGTTTGACTGATGAATGATCTTGATCATTAAACACTGCGAATCACTATGGAACACAGACAGCAAGTTTTAATCTAAGAGGACTTTATTTGGTATGAAAGATGACAGACGATGACTGAATTATATGCAACAGTGAAACATGGGAGAAAAAATAGGCAATTACCATGGAGGAGAGAGAAGAGGCTGCCATTAGGGAAGTAATCATAGACAAGCAGGCGTTCTTCCTTGGCTTGAAAATATGCTCTAAGTGCAACCAAATTCTGATGTCTTAATCTCCCAAGAATCTCAATGTGTCTCCTGAATTCCTCCATTGTTGGGTACCTAGCATCTTTCAGTCTCTTGACTGTAACTATAAAGCCAGATTCCATCACCGCCTTGTAAGTGCTTCCTATAGTCCCTCGGCCCAAGGTCTCAGCCGAGGCCTTGAGAAGATCTTCCAATGTGTAGCTCATTTGCTGATCTCCAGGTCCTAGAAAAATCAAATTCCCAATTCCCTCACCCCCTTGGTCCCAGGAAAATCCTCCTCCTTTGGCTCCACTATCATCTCGGCTGCCACCAGCACCCCCACTTGTTCCTCGCTCCTCAGCCCTTTGTTCAGCTGTTTTACTCTGGACCTCATTCTTTTGACTGGTTTTTCTCAAACAGAACATCAAAAGTAATGCTACAATGCATAGCAGGCAAAATCCAATAATACTGGGAACAATTATAAAAAATATGAGCTTCCTGTTGTGCTTATGATGCCTCTTCCGAGGTGGAGCAAATGGATATGATGGAGTAGCAGATGGAGCAAAACTACAAGGTCTTGTTATTTGGTCACCGCACAAATCAATGTTTGTAGCGAACGAAGATTCACTGAACCTGGTTAATGCAGAAGTGACAGGGATTCTGCCTCTGAGTGCATTGTTAGACACATTAAAGAATCTCAAACTACTCTGGTTAAACGGTGGAATTCCACCAGTGAGTAGATTATCCTGTAAATAAAGCACATATAATCTGCTCAACACAATAAGGAACTGGGGAATCTCTCCCGATATCCGGTTACCACTAAGAACGATGACCTTTAGTCGGTGCATCAAAGAAAGACTAACAGGGATTCCACCAGAAAGCATGTTATTGTTGAGGAAGAGAGATTTGAGATTTGCAAGGCCGGAAAGTTGCGGAATTGTCCCGGAAAGTGAGTTTTCTTTAAAGCTCAACACTCTCAGCTGATCCAACTGATTGAGGCTATCACCATCTATTGTGCCACTCAAGTTCCGTTTTTCAACCACTAGCTTCATAACCCTCCCATTGATGCATTCTTTCACTCCTTCCCATTGGCAGAATTCAGTGCCCCTTCTCCATTGAAGAACACCTAAAGGGTCTATTGAAGCTTGCAAAGCCAAAAGAGCCTCAGCCTCTCCTGACCTCACTAGTGGCAACCCACTCAACAGCAGGAACAATGACAATAGGAAGAAGAAGAAGAAGAAGAAGAAGAATGAGGAATAGGCCTTGTACCTTGACTTCCTCATTACTAATGAAAATGCTGAAGGGAAGAACGACTAAATTAGAAGAAATAAGAAATGAAATCTTGAATTGGTTCCCATTACAGATGAGGGGGTCTGGAGAATCTTGATAAGTTGAAGATCCAAAAAGGCAGATGATTTTTTTCTTTTTACCTTCAACATCGCCTCTTAACTCAAACCTCCAGATCTAGCAACATCTTCTTCACAAGAGAAGGGTGTGACATAAGATTACTGTGAACAGTTAAAGCCAAAAAGGCCCCAGATAATGTCGCTGTCAAAGCCTCAGGCTAAGGCCCCATTGCAATTTTTTTGCTTTGCTATAAGATGGATTCACGAGGAAAGCGGAAAGAGAAAGCAAAAGGACAAACAACTAAACAAGAGTCAAGATTTGGACTGCAATTAATGGAAGCTCGACTACTCACTGAACAAATTTCACTAATGGTGGTCACCCTTTTTTCCCCTCTGAACAACGCATGCACAAGCACACTGTTCTAATTCTCTACCCCCAAAGCTTAAAGAATACAAGATTCGGGTATACAGGAAAAACGAAGTTGGAATGTTAGCCTCACTCGGAAACTCACGAGCTCCATTGTTGGCATTGTAGAAAGACGAAGAAACCATTTCTACCCACCCAACCCACTACACCAGGAACTGGGTCATCCATTTCTTTCAAGACGCATCTTTGAATTTGAAAATGCATCATTGGGTACAAAATTTCTCACCGACGAACCAATCCCATTTCAATTGTCGTCTAAATTACACAAAGTTTGCTCTTTTGGCTCAAACAGAGCATTGAATAGGAACAGCACAATACATACCTTTCTTGAATGCGAGAGAGATTGAAAAAACAGAGCATTGAATAGGAACAGCACAATACATACCTGTTCGTGAAGGAATTGAAAGCCCCATACACAGGCACAGTCATAAATGACAACCAGCTAATTTGTGGGTGTGGCGGATGCAGAAATTTTTTGTAGAAAGGTCCAAAAACAATTTAGTACAGTTATAAAAAAATTTAATAAACAAAAATAATTTTTGAGGGAATAATATACATTTTTTGGGGGCAAAAAAATAATTTATTTATTATAACAGTATAATTTTATTAACTCAAATAAAATATAAAATAAATAAAGTCTACCTAATTTATTTATACTACTTAATTTATTTATATAAATAATTCTTAAAATAAATTTGCACTAATAAAACCGGTTTATTAAATAGAAATGAAAAAAACATTAACCAGAATCAAATCAGAAAACAATAACTGAAATAAAAAAATCTAATTCATAAAAAACACTAAACTCTAAATTCTAAATAAAAATTATCAACATTTTCACAAAAATATATCTAAAAGAACTTAAAATAAAAATTTAATTAAAAAAACTAACTAAAAAAAATGGGGGGCAGGGCCGCAACTCCAGTAGTCCGCAACTCAACTTCTCTTTGATCAACAACCTATCAATCTTCATATGTTTGATACTAATGGTTGATTTATTGTCACACCATAACTTCATCTGGGACTCCTGATCCATCTTGAGCTCCACAAACACGGATCTAAACCGAATCATCTCTGCAACACTCAAGGTCATGGCTTTGTACTTTACTTTAGCTGTAAACTACTAATTATTTCTTTCTCTTCCATGAGACTAGATTGCCTCCCAAGAATATGCAATATTCAGATGTGGACTTTCAGTCATCAGCACAGCTAACCCAACACGAATTATTGTAGCCCTCAATGTTCAAATATTCGTTCTTTCAAAAGATCAACCCCTTCCCTAGGCACTTTCAGATACCTACATAAGTATATGGTATACTACATCTAGGTGACCCTTCCTAGGATTATGCATGTATCTGTTCATCACACTCACAGCAAATGATATATCTGGTCAGGTATATTTCAAATATATCAATCGTCTTACCAATCTCTGGTATCTCTCTCTATAAACTGGTTCCCCTGCTTCTACACTCATCTTTAATCTCTTATCAATCCGCATACTAACAAGCTTGCAACCCAGCATACCCGTCTACTGGAGTAAGTCTAGAACATTCTTCCTTTGGCATAAAACAATCCCCTCTAGCCCATGAGTCACTTCAATCCCAAGAAATTACTTCAGCTGCCCAAAGTCTTTCACCTCAAATTCTTTGTCCATTCTCATCTTTAGCTTCGCAATCTCACCCTCGTCGTCACCAGTAATGATCACATCATCCACATACACTGCAAGCATTGTGATATGGCTTCCATCTCGCCTTATGGTCAGCATTGGTCTGCTGATAACCCATGTCAACCGTTGCCAACTTGTCAAACCAAGCTCGAGGTGATTGCTTCAACCCATATAGAGACTTTATGAGCCTGCAAACCTTAACAATCGTTTGATTGGTGCCAAAGTCCGACGGAATCTCCATGTACACTTCTTCCAACAAGTCACCATAAAAAATGCATTCTTTACATCAAGTTGATGTAATTTTCATCCTTCATTCGTTGTTATAGAGACCAGGGTCTTGACTATGCTCATCTTTGCCACTGGTGCAAATGTCTCATCATAATCGATGCCATAGATCTGACTGGATCCCTTCGCTACCAACTGTCTTACAGCATTCAACTTTGTTCTCCTGATTCTGCTTTATAGTAAGACTCACATGCATTCAATTGTCTTCTTATAAGGTGGAAGTGGCACAAGCTGCCAAGTTTTATTCTTCGCACGAGCCTCAAGCTTCTCTATCATGGTAACTTTCCACCTCAGATTTCCTTTATCAACCTGCCAACACTTGGGGATCACGACAATGTCCAAAGATGCAATGAATACTCCATGTTTGGGAAATATATGAGTAAAATATAGAATGAACAATATCACAGGAAAAACCATAGGTCAGATGGGACCCTTGCATTGCTGCGAGTGGTCCACCTAACCGACTTTGAACCAGGAGAAATAATATCAGAGAGAGGAATAATATCACCTGAAGAGACTAGAGGGTCTATGGTATGCGCTGAAAATGAGGGTGCCCCGTGAGTCAAAGCAGGCAAGGACACATGAGGGACATGAGCAGGCGACTCAGGCATTTATGTGGTATCCTCTCCTTTGTCACCGGGCACGGGGTGATGTCTTGTGAACAAAGTGTGGCTCCACTGAGCCTGAATCTCCTCATTAGTCTCCACCACTACCGCCGGCTCCACAGTCTGTGGCTCACTAACCGGACACGAACATGAAATATCTCCAATCCTCACTATCACCGGCTCACCTCCATCACTACAACTCCCCCTCTTGCTATATACCTCCAGGCGAGCCCTCAAAAGGTGAGGATACCGCTGTGAGAAGTACGGTTCATACTCTCGAAATGTAACATCCATACTCACGAACAATCTTTGTTAAACTGGGCTCTAACAAACATATTTCTTCTGAGTCGCTAAGTATCCCACAAACACACTCTTGATGGCTCTCAGATCCAATTTTCCTACCCCATGCCTGTTATCCTACACAAAACATATACAAACGAAAGTTCTCAAGGGGATAGTGTCTCCTTTCATACCGTTTTAGATCTAAAACGGAGATTTCCACCCCAAGATTCGGGATGTGTTGATCAGAAAGGTAGCTATCAGAACTGCTTGTACCCACAACTACTTTGGGACATTCTCGTGAACATCAAACTTTTAGCAACCTCAAGAAGGTGACGATTCTTCCTCTCAGTTACCCTATTCTACTCTGGTGTATATGGGCTAGTGGTTTGGTAATTAATCCCCTCTGATGACAAGTACTATGCGAATGCCCTGTTCTGTACTCTGTCCCATGATCATATCTCAAGCCCTTCAACATTGCACCATACTGAGTTTGTACTTCCTTGTGAAAGTCTCTAAAGCAAGCAAGCGCATCACTCTTATTTTTCATGAGATATAGTCATGTAATACGAGAGCAACAATCAATGAATGAGACAAAATAACGAAATTCATTGAATGTTGGTGTGAGACACAGCCCCCATACATCAGAAGGTATCAAATCAAAAGCATTAGAACTCCTACTACCAGAGCTAACGTAAGAGCTTATGGTGTGCTTGCCCAACTCACATGAATCACACAACTTTTTTTAGATAAAATTCCATCCTTTATTCACATGGCTCTCTTAAGGTAAGAGCCAAAACCTTTTACAATCTGAGGTCTAATGACCCAATTCTCCCAAAAACACTTCACATCAGCAGACATAAGGGAGTGACAAATCTTGAGGTCTAGCATGAGGAGCCTAGTAGAATCTAAGGGAAATTGAGCTTTTGTTTCTCTAGCCTAATCAAACCCCTAGCCTTCAATGGTAGGTCCTCCCTGTTGCAGTATGCTGCAGAAATCCCATTGGCGGCCTGCTTGGCGAGCAAGTCTGCAATGGAGTTCCCCTCTCTGAATTGGTGTACCACATTTAGCCTGATATCCTTAGCTTGTGCCTTGAAGTCTGACCGAAAATTCCATAAGTATCAAGGATGACATTGCACCGTCCTTTCATGTTGCATAATTTGAGGCCTTCTATCGCAGCTCTCAGCTCAGCTTCATTATTAGTCCCCTCACCAAAGTTCCTTGAGTAGGCTGCCAAGCAGTCCCCTCTGTCATCTCTAATGATGCCCCCTCCACCACTAGGTCCCGGATTGCCAAAACTGCTGCCATCAGAGTTGAGTTTTATCCAGCCGGCAGCAGGCTTTAGGCTTTTTCCATGTGATGATTCTGAAATTGGGCCTCTGCCTAACCTTCACGGGGATGTTGAGGCAATGTCTCAGGATAGTATCATGAACCTGCAATTTAAAGTTTAGGTTAGATAGTTCGGCTATTGAGAAAATTGAATTCCTTACCTGCTGCCAGAGATGTGCTGCGCTCTGCTTGTCTCCTTCAAACCTTGCTTTGCACCTATAAAGCCACAAATACCATGTTATTAAAGGTGGAAGGAGCAGAGAAATGAAACCATGTAGTCCTATTCTCCTGGTGATCTGTTGCCACTGGTATAGTCTTGCCTTCCAGCCAATAGCGCCTGTGAAGTTCTCTCCCATGAGTTGAGCAGCCTGGTTCCACAGGTTGATCGCAAGAGTGGATTCTGATAGTATATGAGTGGTTGACTCCTGGCATCGAGTGTTGCAACAGTGGCAGCATGATGCCAGTTGGATGCCTCTTGTACTGATATTTTCATCCGTAGGTAAGATGCCTTTCCAAGCCTTCCATGGTCACAAGTTAACTTTGGGTGGTAGGGATTTATTCCAGATGAGCTCATTAACTTCCAGCACTTCACCTCTGCCACGTATAGAGTCCCAAGTTGATTTAACCGTGAATCCTCCACTTGGTTCCAGCTTCTAGATGTGTATATCATGCTCCACTCCAAGAATTGGTGGCGCCATGGATATTATCTCTTATGCATTGGCCTCTTCCATTGCCAGACACAGTGCTGTAGCATTCCACTGTCCATGCTGAGTGAATTCAACCACTTGAGCCCCACTGTTTTGCACTTGTTCCACCCTTATAGCCAGGATACCAGTGGATAGTCATTTGTCAAACCAAAAGCTAGAGTTCCCTCTCCAAAGGATGATCTTGGTGTTAGCAATTACTTCCTCCCTTAAAGCCATCATGTGCTTCCATAAGCCAGAATCAGTGGCTCTACACTGCCTAATCAGGAGTGGTTCAAGTCTTGTGTACTTGGCTAGTAGGAATTTGAGCCAGAGATTGTTGACTGCCAATAGATTGTAGCAAAGTTTCATCCCAAGTGACTTTTGCACATCTTCAAAAGCCCTAACACCTAGGCCACCTTCATCCGTGGGTTTGTATAACTTGGACCAACGCACTGTGCTCTGATTGAGGCATTCATTCTCTGTCGGAGCCCAACTAAGACCTTCAGACCCTTGGGATTGAGCTTACTCAAAGCCTTTAATCCCTTATCCATCACATTCTCATACCTTTTGTCATCTCTCACACACAACAACTCAAGAATCCTCCAATCACCAACTCCAACATCCAAAACTCACAACACAGCAATGATCCATGATCTAATGCATGAACACATCAATATCCAACAAGTAATGTTGGAATATGGGCTTCAAGATCCATGTTCTAGATAATTCCTACAAGCCCATATTCTAGTAATGTTCTAGATGATTCCTAGTAGGTCATGTTCTAGAGAGAGGTCCTACAAGGCCATGTTCTAGAGAGTTCCATTTTTCCTAGTTTACTCTAATGTATTCCTATATAAACTCATGTATCTTTTCAACTCTAATGTAACAATCATTCTTTACCTAATTCTATTTGGTATCAGAGCATAAAACTAACCCTAGTTGACGCCCCTCCTCTACACAAAATCACAAACCACCGCCCCCTCCTCTACACAAAACATCGCTGCCCTATCAAACTAGAAGGAAATCGCCATTGTTTTTCATCGCCAGGCAGCCTTGTCCTTTGGCTCCCATATTCTCCATTCTTCCTTAATTTCGTGAGAGCCTGGTTTATCGCTTGATGTCTTTGGAAGACTTGTCAGGTCTCTATCATCGTGTTTTTGGAGACCTTGTCTAATCTCCATCGTTTCCTATTCAACGTGATTCGGGTATTCTCTACCTGTTGAAGTCGTGTATTTAGGTGTAAATGGTTTGACTTAAAGTCGTGTATTGAAAAATCGTGTATTGAAGTTAGTATAAATAGTTTGTAACTTACACTATATTTTGATAACAAGTGAAATGGAAATCGTGTAATTCCTTCTCCACATGGTATCAGAGCGCAGGAACCTTAGCGCCTTCTCTGTTTCGCGCGGCGGCCTTGTTAGACCATCTCCGGTGTAGCCCACCTCCTTTGCTATTTGAGAAGCGGAGGACACCACCATGCGCGGTAGCACACTGCATCTCCACGTGGTCCCACAGTGCCGCAAGCCCAGGCAGAGGACGACCACTGCGAGCCTAGGCAGAGGACAAAGTTCAGCGACCAAAACCGTCGCTGTTGAAAGAATTCTCCCTACGATAAGAGAACGAGTGAAGTTTACGCAACGATAAGAGCGTAGTGTACGAAGCAAATGAAAAGAAAAGTAGAAAGAGCTTCTCCATCTTGTGATGCCACTGCCCGACTATTTTCTGCGGGCTCGATGGGTATCTCAACGCAATATTTTATGCTCTTCCCGATCTTTACATTAAAATGGATGACCTTCGCGAACAGAAAAACCTAGGCGCGTACGGAACACCTGATGCCTCTCTCATGACAATTGATCGGCTCAATGGAAAAAAAATTCCTTGAATGGGGCCGATTTGTGAAGTTGCTACGGGAAGGAAAGAATAGGTTGGGCTATCTTACAGGAGAGGTAAAAATGCCTGACCCCTCAAATGCAAAGGATTTTCAATACTGGAAATCCAATAACTCCCTGATTATGTTGTGGCTTCTCAACTCCATGATTCCTACTCTGAAACGGAGCTACATGAATATGCCCACTCCACATGCCATTTGGGAAGTTGTGAAGGAAACACACTCGGATGATGGAAACACCGCTCAGGTGTTTGAAATCAAGATGTGACTTTGGCAAACCAAGCAAGCTGACCGTGAATTCATAGATTATTACCTAGAAATGATGGCTCTCTGGCAAGATTGGACCTCCTCACCAAGGAATGGGCGTGCCCTGACGACAACATTTGATTCTTGAAATGGATTGTTGCCAAACGTGTCTTTGAATTTATGGTTGGACTTAATGACATCTTTGATGATGTTCGAGGACAGATTCTTAGTCAAAATCCGCTTCCTCCATTCGTGAACTATTTGCCAAGGTCCATCGTGAAGAGCAACGCCGCAAGGTAATGCTACTGAAAAATAATTCTCTTGTCCAAGAACCTGAGGCTTCAGCCCACCACACTCGGGCGCTCAAAATATTAAAGGTCGGCCATGGCGCGATCATTGTGAAAAGTCGTGCCAGACAAAAGAGACCTGCTGGCGAACCCAGGGCCTTTCATGCCAATGGCAAACCCAACACATCTTCCACCTCTCTGGAGTTGTCTACCGTTGATGGATTCTCTGCTGCTCAGATGGAGCAACTTTATAAAATGTTTTCTGTGTTTCAGGCCTCTGATTCCTCTAATAGATTATCTTCAGGCACTCGTCTACCTCTCTGGCACACTCAGGCACCTCATTCCATGTTTCTGCTATGGAGTTCCCTGGAAATGTGTCAATTTCGTAAGTCTGAGTAAATCCTGGATTGGCCATTCATCAACTTGATATTGAGTAAACACTATCTGAAGGTGGAAACACTATCCGAGGAGCTCGGATGAGTTAGCAGGGGTTTTTTCTTGAAGAAGCTGGACAAACTGGGATGCCGGTTTGGATTCGTGAACTTTGAAAAGGTGGAAAGTGTCGGCAGGCTTGTGCGGGCATTGAACAACATAAAAATTTGTGAGATGACCATATGGGTTAACGTTGTATGATATGCTAGACCCGGAGCGCCTCTGCAGAAGAAGGCAGTGGGGCAACGCCTGGAGGGTGTGCCTGGAACTACAGATCCACTGCCAGAAGTGAAAGCAATTGAATTCAGCCCGACAAAAGAAGAGTTGGAGTGGCTGCGAAGGAGCTTCGTGGCATGCCTTAATGGTATTCCCCGTGAGCAGGCCCAGAAGGAGATTAGAGTTCATGATGGACTGGAGGCGGTAAGCATCTCACTCATTCCAGGCGGCCAGGTTCTGATCCGGATGAACACGAGGGAGGAGATGGAAATCTTTCAAAGGAGGGAGCAACATTGGGAAGATAAGGGAATCACCAACATCCGAGCATGGTCTCTGTTTGCAATCCTGCACCCAAACGACACCTAGGATACGTTCT
The DNA here is from genome assembly GCA_028565015.1 of Pinguicula moranensis. Taxonomy (NCBI): domain Eukaryota; kingdom Viridiplantae; phylum Streptophyta; class Magnoliopsida; order Lamiales; family Lentibulariaceae; genus Pinguicula; species Pinguicula moranensis. The sequence continues at coordinate 13,699 of JAOWBN010058326.1, forward strand.
TGGGTGTACCGATTATGTGCTAGTCAGAGCAATTTTTCAGGGAGATGATGGTCGGGGCAGGGCAGCTGATCCGGTTGGAAGATAGTGAGTCTGGTTTTTAGGATTTTGTCTCAGTGAGAGCACTGATCCGGAAATATAGTATGGGGTCTGTGGTTCCGAGATTTAGTGTTATAGTTAAGGGGCAAACTTTCCAAGTTCAGGTGGTTGAGGAGCCTAAACGGTGGAGGAAATTTGTTGCAACGGTGACGGTCAAGTCGCGAGTGATGGAATCGACGGCGGAGCTCGATCTGGAAAACTGGCCGACGCTAGGAATAGAGAGCATGGGCACGGCGAGTGACGAGACAAAATCCCAATGGCTAGCGGGCGCCCCAACACCTACTCCCATTGAGAAGGATGTCGGGCTGATAAGTCCACGTGCCGAACAGTCACTTGAGGGAGAAAAGAAACAGGTACGAGTGACAGAAGAGGATAAAGATTTACCATTGACCAACTCTCAACTGGGTCAGAATATGTCTAATGCTTTGCAGTGTGGGGTCCCATAAGAAATACAAGAAGAGATTCAAGTTATTCATCCAACCAACAAGGGGAAAGAGGCGCTAGGTGGAACATGGGAGCAAGAGGAAAATTTTTAAGAGAAACAAGCAAAAGGCAGTAGGGAGCAGGAAATCGAAAACTGCACACCACCGAGAGTGGTGGCTTCCCGACTGGATTTCAAGAATAGAGAAGAGGCCCGGAGTAACGGGTTCAATAGAAGTGGCGATATCCTCTATAAAAAGAAGTCTAAGATTTGCTCATGGAAGAGGGGTAACAGGCCGAAGATTGCCGAGGTGAAACTCGGAATGGAGAAGATTGCGTGCCCCCCGTGCTGGATAACAGCCGGGATAAAACTCCCAATGAGCAGGAGCTGCTTCACCTAACCACAGACCTAATTACGAAAGGGAGCTCGGGTAGGGTGTGAACGGATGAAATAACCGCTGAGGAGGCCGAGCAGACACGATCATAAGAGAACGAAGATGGTTTTGTAGGACAGCCAAAGAGTTACAATTCAGAGCCAACGCCATTAGTGAATGAAATACTAAAGGAATACAAGGGTTCTGCAAAAGCTCAGCGTAAGTCTAGCAGGCGAACAGGGGTTGTAAGCTACAGAATATAAGGGAAGAAATTCAAAAAGCGGACTGCAAAGGAGGAATGTCGGATCTATTCCTTTTCTGGAATAGCAGGGGCCTCAGGCAAGCAAGAAGCCATCTACAAAGATGGATAGCACAATCCCCAATCAGTATCATAGTGATCGCAGAACCTTTTTTGTTGGAGAATCCTATGGGTAGGCTTTCACGCTAGCTACAGATGACTGAGTACACATCGAATCAGGCATTTGAAGGTAAGTTATGGATTTTTTGGAAAAGACATGTGGATTTTTGGGTTATAAGTAAACATGAACAGGCCGTTACTAGGGTTTGGAAGCGGGATGACAAAGTTCTCATTACTATTCTCTGTGGGAAATGCTTGGCAGATAAGAGGAGAGAATTATGGAGACATATGGAAGGTGTTCAGCCGACGCATGGTCCATGGGCAGTAGTTGGAGACTTTAACGTCATATGGACAAATCAGGAGAGCGCAGAGGAATACAGCGACCGGCGCGACCTATGAATGAGTTTAATGATTGCATAAATGTTTGTGCTTTGGAGGATTTGAAAGTAGAGTGCGAACAACTATCTTGGTGCAACGGCCAGGGAGGAAGGAGACGGGCGTAGGCTAAGTTGGACAGGGTGTTGGTGAATGCGAATTACCTGGAATGGAAACCCCGCAGCTATTACAGGATGCTTCTAAGGAAATTGTCTGATCACCGGCCATTAGTATTGCAATTTGAGGTTCATGATCAAATTTATGGAATGAAGCACTTCAAGTACCAAAATATGTGGGCGGAAAGTAACAAGTTCATCCCTCTTGTGAGCTCAATATGGCAGAACAGTGGAATCCAGAGAGGTTTGAGTTCGCTGGGACAGAACCTGAAAAAGATGAGAGATGCCTTTAGAGTTTGGAATAAGGAGGTCTTTGGAAGAGTTGACCAGCAGATTAAGAAGTTGGAAGCTCAACTGGATATCTTGGAGATGGCTATCCAGAATGATTCTTCAGAGATTATGGAAGCCGAATATCTTGAGAAGAAAGTGGGACTACAGGGGCTCAAAAACTTTGAGATAAGGAGACTTGATCAGATGGCAAAAAAGTATGGCTAAAGTGTGGAGATCGGAATTCTAAGATGTTTCACACATCTATGCGAGTGCAGCAGAATAAGGGGAGTATGCGTAGTATGACTCTCGCGAATGGGACTTTTTTGGAAGGGGGTCAGCAGGTTCATGAAGCAGCAGCGACATACTTCCAAGAGCTCATGACCTCAGTCATCCCAGTAACCCACTACGATGAAACAGAATTGGATGGACTGTTTGTGAACAAGATCTCCCAGGTTGATAATGCCCTACTGAAGGCAGTGCCTTATAAAGAGAAAGTTAAGGAAGCTTTGTGGTCTATTCCGATTAACAGTGCGCCGGGGCCGGATGGGTTTGGGTCTGATTTTTTCAAACAATCGTGGCAGATTACAGGAACGGATTTAGTGGCTGCTGTGAGAGAATTCTTTGTGGATAAGTTGTTGCCCAGAATGTTTTCCTCAAGTTTCTTGAGCCTAATCCTAAAGGTCGACACGCCAACATCATTTGGAGATTTTAGGCCTATCGGCTTGTGTACTGTGGTACACAAGGTAATATCCAAAGTCATAGCTGCTAGACTCAAGTAACATATATAGCTTGTGTATTGTGGAGGGTAGTTTTCCCATGAACTATCTCGGTGCGCCCATTACCTCCGGTAGACTAACTAGAGAGATGCTGGAACGACTGTTGGAAAAAATGAGGAAGCGATTAGCAAGTTGAAAGGGGAGGTTGTTATCCCAGGGTGGACGGCTAACCCTCATCAGACATCTGATGGGAGGCATCCCGATGCATATCATGGCGGTGATCAAACTACCAAAATATGCTATGAAATTCGCAAAATGATTGCACAATTATTTTTGGGTGAGTGGGAAGGGAAACCGAAGGCCCATTGGAGAAGGTGGGAAAAGCTCTGCAAGCCAACTAGTGAAGGCGGTTTATGGGTGAAAGATATCATCGAGGCTCAAAAATCGTTGGGCATGAAGGTATGCTTCAAATTGCTCACAGAAGAGAGCTTATGGACACGGTTCTTTAAAGCTAAAATGTTCAGAAGGGAGCATTTTCTTGAGAGGCGAATCCGGCCAAGGGATTCTAGATTTTGGAGACAGGCAGCGTCCATGAGGCACGAAGTCCTTGATCATGTTAAAGTGATTTTGATAGGGGGGAATTCTTCTTTCGGGTTCGATAAGTGGTTAGATTCAAGCATTCTTGCGGGCAGGTGCAACAAATTAGGGACAGGACAGTTACAGTGGTCGAGGTTGCGGCGGACAGGATGTGGAGAAGCCAAGACTTGGAAGAGATGGTTGGTTCTAAGATCACCGAGGAGATTAGTAGAGTTAATCCACCACAGGCTACCGACGAAAGGGATATTACATTGTGGAAACCCATGGTGGATGGTAAATTCTCTTTAAAGTCCACCTGGGAGGTTAGCAGGAGTAGTGAGGAGGAGCTGTTGGTGGAGAGTATGATTTGGAACAAGGCAGTGCCGCCAAAAATGTCACTGTGTGTTTGGAGAGCATGGTACCGTTGTCTCCCAACTGATGAACAGTTAATTAAAAGAGGGGTTAGCCTTGCATTAGTTTGTCAATGCTGCTCGGATCGTAAACAAGAGTCCCTAGATCATATCCTGTCTACAAGTCCATTTGCAGATGCTCTATGGACTCGGGCTGCTAGTCTCCTAAAGGTGTCCATGCCTAGACCGAGTACATGGAGAGCTAGACTATTCCAATGGAAAATACTTGCAGGGCAGCGAGCATTGAAGTTATTCCTATCTTACTAACTTAGCTATTGTGGAATTGCATGTGCTAGGAAAAGTACGAGGGAGTTTACCAGGCGACAGAGGCGACCTGGTGGAAGGTAAGGACACAAATAGCTCTTATTCTAGATTTTGTTGGTAGGAAATTTTTCGTGCAGGTGTTCGATGCCCACGTTGTTAGACAACTGGAGCTTAGAGTTCAGTGGAAGGTAAAGGCCCGAAGCAGACTTGTTCGATGGAGATGTCTGCCCCTTGGATGGCTGAAACTTAACACCGATGGGAGCTGCTTTGGTAACCCATGGCCCTCGGGGGCGGGAGGCATCGTCCGGAATAGCCAGGGAAAATGTGAGACAGCCTATTCAACCCATCTGGGACTGGGTACAAACAATGAAGCTGAGTTGAGAGCGGTAACATAAGGACTAAAGGTATGCAACCAGAAAGGATGGCGAGATATTATCCTGGAAACAGATTCACTTCTGTTGTACAGCTGGATCAAGAAGCGGCGATGTCCACCATCGAAACTGATGGAGGCTTGGAAGGAGTTCCTGCGTCGGAAGCAGGGTATCAGATTGCATGTCATCCATCAGTATCAAGAAGGAAACAGTGTTGTTGATTTCCTGGCCAAGCAAGGAGCGAATGGGGTATCGGCTGTCTACTGGAGTGATGGCGAACTCCCAAACAAAGCCAAGGGAATAGCACAACTGGAGTGTTGTGTGCTGCCTTATTTCCGTCATAACTAGCTTATAAGGCTAAGAGTCAAGAACATAACATTGTATATCATGTTTGTTGTCTAGGCATTCAATTGTATGTTGTAGCAGAGCTCTCCCTGCGCCTAAAGCAAGTGACTAAACTTGCTTGGATGTAGATCTTTTTCTATTTATGCAAATAACTTCTATTTAAAAAAAAGAGCCTGGTTTGCTAAATTTGCAAGAGTTCTACAAAGTGAAGGATATCATCAGGGACATTCAGATCATACTTTATTCATACATCACTCAAAAGAGGGCCAGAAAACCATTTTAATAGTATATGTCAATGATATTATCCTCACCGGAGAGAACGTGCAAGAGATACAAAGGCTGAAGAAGGTCTTATCTACAGTTTTTGAAGTTAAGAATTTGGGACACTTCAAATATTTCTTGGGAATGGAAGTGGCCAGGTCCAAGACTGGAATCTCGGTATCTCAGAGGAAGTATATCCCCGATCTCTTGAGTGACACAGTTTCAGGAAAAGAAAAAATAATTGATGGCAACCTCGTTGTGAAAGGGAGATACCAAAGAATGGTAGGGAAACTACTGTACCTATCACACATGAGACCAGACATTGCCTTTGCAGGAAACATATGCATTCACCAAATGCAACACATCTGAAGGTTGTCTACAAAATACTGAGGTAGCTAAAGGGATCACCTGGCTGAGGACTTTTCTTCAGGAAAAGCAATAACCAAATGAAAGTCTACACAGATGCAGATTGGGCCGGTTCCCAGTAAGATAGGAGATCCACCACAGGCAATTGTACCTTTGTGTGGGGGAACTTGGTCACTTGGAGGAGTAAAAATAAACTTTGGTGGCAAGGAGTAGTGCTGAAGTTGAATTCAGAGCAATTGCACAAGGAGTATGTGAAGGAATGTGGATCAAGAAATTGTTGGAAGAGCTGAAACTGCCAAGCCTGTCACCTATCAATCTCCACTCAGATAACAGAGCTACAATTAGCATCTTCCATAACCCAGTGCAACACGACAGGATGAAACATGTTGAGGTAGACCGCCATTTCATAAAGGAAAAAATCGAGCAAAGAGATATCAACATCACATTCTTATCTTCAGCAAAACAAGTTGTAGATATCTTTACAAAAGGATTATGTCAACCACCATTCGAGAAGTTTATAAGCAAGTTGAATCTCATAAATATCTATAAATCAACTTGAAGGGAGGGTGTTGAAGTCGTGTATTTAGGTGTAAATAGTGACTTAAAGTCGTGTATTGAAAGGTAGTATAAATAGTTTGTAACTTACACTGTATTTTGATAAGAAGTCAAATGGAAATAGTTTAATTCCTTCTCCACACTACCTCTATTTTGAATCCTTCTGGAGCATTATGTCAGATGCCTCAGACAAGAATAAAGTAGTCTGGACCGTCCAGACGGTCATCATCGCCCCTCACACCCATCTATCTCTTGCGTACTCTCCTGCGCTACGGGGTCTTCTTCCAGTTCTTGACACACCTCCGTCTGCTGATCAGGTAGCGTTTGTTGGATCCTCTAGCTCTCGCTCTACCCATCCTTATTGCCAGCGCTGTCAGAAAATGGGCCACACTATTGATCATTGTTTCACCCTGCATCCCAAGTTGAAGAAGCAGTTTGATAAAGATCGAGCTGCATGGCGTGGGGCGGGGCGCAGTTGAGGCACGTCACGTATGGGTGCTGTTGCAAAACATGTCACTGGCAGTGATGTTGAGGGGCACCTCGTGCGTGCCCCAAGCGCGAGGTGCTTAAGGCAGAGCTAGCGTCTCCCCAAACCCTCTGGGGCGGGCGCCAACTGAGAAGCGCAAGGGAGGCGCCATGAAGCGCTCGGAGCGCTCTGAAGCGCATGAAGCGCGCCAAGGCAAGCGCGGGGCTCACCCACTGTTAAAAATAGAGGGCTATTTTGTAAATATCTATAGCAACAGAAACCTACCCACTTAAACTCTTTAAGATTTTTATGGCGCAGTAACTCCCGATTTTGGCGCTTCTCATCTCATCCATCGGCCGTCGCGGATTGCACCTCTGTTAGGTAAAGATTTTTTTCGTCGTTTCTGAATTCCCACCTGATTGCATCTGTGTTCGGTTGATTTTGAGCTTCCGATTGCAAAGTTTTAGAACATCTCTGTTCGGATTGCATCTCTTCTGACCTGATTGCATCTCTGTTCGGTTGGTTTTACTTTTCATCCTTTGCCTCAATCCTTTGTCATAATCTGAACCAACATCCTTGCTTTTTAGAACAATCCTTCACTACACGTGTCTCAAACTGAACCAACATTCCTTCACTACATTCCTTCACTACACGTGTCTCGACTATTGATGGGAACTAAAGATCCATTAGCAAGGCGAACAAACTCATTTAAGGGTGCTAATGGAGGAGTAAGGGCACACAACTCACCAGTCATGGTTATTAGCCCCAGAGTCCAAAAGCCAATCAGGATGAGTGGACTTACCATGCAAGGCAGTAGGAGTATCTGTAGCAGCAACAACAGTAGTAGAACTTGAGGAAGAAGATGCCATCATATCGAGGCGGGCTTGAAGCT
>JAOWBN010058436.1:0-33604 GCA_028565015.1 Pinguicula moranensis
TCAAGTTGATGCACGGCCCATTGCTTCGGCGCTGCTATGGCAAACAGCAATCTCACAGTCACTGCCTTGGCCATCGGGCTAAATATTTCTGTGTAATTCTCACCTTCAACTTGGTTATACCCCTTTGCCACTAATCTAGCTTTATATCGGTCCACACTCCCATCCGTCTTACATTTAACTCGGTAGATCCACTTGCATCCTATGGCCTTTTTGCCATTTGGGAGTGAGGTGATCTCCCAAGTCTTATTGTTTTCCAGAGCTACAATCTCATCTTGCCTAGCTGCCATCCACTTAGGATCTCTTTGTGCATTAGTGTAGTTCTTTGGTTCAATCAAAGTGGCCAGATTTGGTGCAAAGTCACAATAGGTACCTGAAAATAGGCATGTGAAGTCTGATGGCAAAACTGGGCAGTGACTGGCTGTGGTGTCCTGAACAAAGGAGACATAGAAGTCATCAAGCCATGAGGGTTGTCTTGTCTCCCTGGCGCTGCGTCTAACTGGTAATGCTTGATTTGGTAGAGAGGATTGCTTACTGAATTCATGAGACACTTCTGCGGGTTTCTTCAACGCAGAACTCTTGTGTGTTTCAGTTGACACCAGAGGCAAAATCTGATCAGGAGATTGTTGTGATGACGTTTCTATCACAAAATTATCAACACTTTCATTTTCAGAGTGATCAACATCATAAGCAGGCACGGGAACAACAGGAGTACTTTCTGCTGAAGTCCAGAACCGAGTTTCATGAAAAGATACATCTCTGGAAATCATAATCTTCTTTGTAGATGGAATATATACCTTGTAGCCTCTCTGACAGGAAGGATATCCTACAAACACCCCTTTCAATGCACGTTCATCAAGCTTGTCTTTTCCACTTCTGTGATCTGCAACAAAACATATGCACCCAAAAACTCTCAACCTTGTCAGATCAAGTTTTTCTTTGTACAGGACCTCATATGGAGATAACCAATTCAATACCTTGCTAGGCCACCTATTGACTAAGTAAGTGGTTGTAAGCAATGCCTCCCCCAAATTTTTTTTTTGAAAGCTTAGACTAAAATAGCAATGCTCTAGCAATCTGCAGCAAAGTTTTGTGTTTTCTTTCAACAATTTTGTTTTGTTGCGGTGTGTAGAGGCAGCTGCGCTGATGTATGATTCCATTCTTAGTGAAATAGTCTGTGCAGCGCTCATTCAAGAATTCAGTGCCATTATCTGTTCTAACTGCCTTGATCATGGCTCCAAACTGATTCTTTATCATTATCACAAATACCTCAATAAGTTGATGAACTTCGGTTTTGTATTTGAATAAGAATGTCCATGTGCATCGGCTGTAATCATCTACTGTTGTCAAGAAGTACAGACAGAGAATGAGGGAGGGTAGTTTGTAAGCTCCCCACACATCCATATGCATTAAGAAAAAACAGTGAGCAGATTTACTCAAACTATCATCAAATGGCAATCTACACTATTTTGAAATTGGGCAAATATCACAAGCTTCAACACCTTTATTCATACTTGCACTGTCAACCAAAACATTTAGATGATTCATTACATCAATGGAAGGGTGCCCAATACGTTTATGTAGCAAGTTTGCAGACAAAACAGCATTAGCTTCAAAAACAACATTTTGGACATTCACAGTTTTTCCAACAGCAACAACACTAGTGACAATACATGATGGAAAACTTGCACTTCCCTTTTGTATGGCTTCAGAACTGAAGGACGCAACATTGAGGGTGTAGAGCCCTCCTCTGATCTGTCCCACAACCACAATGCTGCATGTTTTAAGGTCATGTATCATGCATTGATCAGGAAAGAAGTAGAACCCTAGTCCTGAAACTTTTGTTAGTTTTCTAACGGATAAAAGATTATACTTGAAACTAGGCACATAGAGACATGATTTCAGCAATACTATATTGGACAGAGAGACATCACCACTACATTTAACAGATTTTGTGCTTCCATCCGACAGCCATACAGGTGTCAAGGACTAAAATGTGTGTATATTTAGTAGGATATTTTGATTAATACACATATGGTTTGTCGCTCCTGTGTCAATAATCCAATCCTGCATAGTAATATGAGCTTCTCTGATTTTTAGTGTGGAATTAAAAGTGCTATTACCTGCAAAGTCATCAACACGTGTCATGTTGACCATCATCTTTCCATCTTGCTCATCTGATCCTTTTCACAAGGTAAACCTTTGCAGTTCCTTTTGCATATGACCCATCATCTCATATAGATTTTGAATGCCATCTTCAGAGGAATCCAGCTGTGTATTGGCACTGCCTTTGGCTTCAGAGTACACAACGTTGTTTGCAGAGTAGTTTTGTTGAGCTTTCCTTTTCTGATCGAAGTATCCATCAGAATACCCATTCAATTTGTAACACTCGTTGATCATGTGACCTGGTTTTGTGCATGAGCACATTTAAGATGACTTTTATCGTTTCTCTTGTCACTCCATCCCTCTGGAAAGCCCTTTAATTTGTAGCATGTCTCTACTGTATGCCCTGGTTTGGTGCAGTGACTGCATTTTAGTTGATTTTTTGATGTACTTCCAGACTCTTTCCTCCGGTTTCCTCCTCTGGCCAACATAGCACTGTTTAAACCCTCCTGTGCAGCAGCAAGATTAATGCTTACTTGTTTCTATTTTTCTGCAGAAGTCACTATATTGTAGACCATTTCAATGCCAGGAAGTGGATCAGTCCGAATGATATGGCCTCTTACACTCTCAAAAGCATCGTTTAAACCCATCAAGAAGACCATCACCTTGTCCTCATTTTCCCTTGTCCTCAGCATGACACCCACATCTCCTTCAATGTAAGGAGTTGGGCGCAGTTGCTCATACTGATCCCAAATCACCTCCAGCTTCCCAAAGAAATCACATATACTCATGTTACCTTGTCTCATCACTGCCATACTTCTTTTCAATTCGAATAAATGTGGTAGATTAGTCGTTCCTAAGCGTTTTTCCAGACTCTGCCACATGGTTCTTGCATCCGTAACAAACATGTAATTTTTCATCAATTCTAAGTTCATAGCACCACGAAGCCAGGAGCAAACAAGACTGTTTGCACGCTTCCATCTCATGTATAAAATGGAATCCTCTGCTGGTTTTTTTAGTGATCCATCAATAAAAGCCACCTTGAGTTTGGCCTCAAGGTCTGACACAATTGCACTGCGCCAAATCAAAAGGTTTGACTCATCTAATATGATCGAAACTAGTTGCATACCAGGGCTTTTCGAGCCGTGAACCTGCAACTGTTTGTCTACCAAATCTTCCATTTGCTGCTTGCGCTTCATTGCAATCAGCTCCTTCTCTTTCTCTGTTTCACTTATCGTCATCCCCAGGTATGTGTACGTGATGAGTATTATTACCTACGGAATCAGGAAGCTTTTCCTTGCTCCGATGCCATGTTGGTGGACAAAATCACACAAATGTAACGGATTGAGATCGAAATGAAAGAAACCCCTTTTCAATTTCTTTGTTCGCACCAAGAACACCTCAATTGTGTGTAAAAGTTTCTGTTACAAATCTTAACTGTAGCTTACTCGTACTTATTCCAACCAAAAACGTGTAATTCTATCTGTAATGCATACAAAGAAAACGTTTTGTTCCATGCCATCAGATCAGGGTGGATTGAATGGTCTCCTGTGTTCCACGTGTTTCTCTCCATAATGCAAGAGAGTCGCGTTTTCACTTAATTCATTCACAGCAATTCTTCCGTCCAATTCTTCAATCAGTAGAGTCTTATTGCCACTTGTTCCTAAAGCTGGTTCATGAGGCAGCTTCTCGCCATCACCATTTCTCATCTGATGCTCATCCGCACGAACTGTCAGCAAAGTTTGATAGTTCGACAATTACCGATGAGTAGAGTTGCAGGGCTCTCCCGGAGGCTTCAATAGCGACACTGACGGGTTGATGAGCCACAACGTTTTTCAAGGAAGCCTCATTATTAGGCACATCTTCGAAACCATCTATGGAGACAACCTTGGCATTCTGCTGCTGCAAGTTAGATAAAAATGCAAGAAACAATCAGATTCTGATGCCGTTTAGAACTGTGATTATTTCAAAACTTAAAAACTATGCCAACTCCAACCCGGGTGGATAATCATCTTCAGTATCCATGCCGCCATTGGAGATGATGAACTTGAAGGCGTAATCAATAAGCCCTCCATTGCATCCAGTATTCTCAGTCTTGTCATAGTCCACAAGCTCTTGTTCAGATAGAGTAATGAGTTCCCCAGAAGCAATCTTGTTTATGCCTTACACAGCAGCGACTGTTGAAAAAGCCCAGCAACTTCCTGATAAACACCAACGGAGTGAGGAAAATCAAATCTTTATACAGACAGGAGAAAACAGAGAAAAGGACAACTACAACAAAAAGGAAAAAGACACTGAATCTTAGTTCTTAACACAAATTCCCTGATTTTTAATCGGAGCTACAACACCTCTTTCCCTCCAATCAACAGATTCTGACAACCTTTCGCGGGATCCCGAAAGTGAAAGGTATATTGGGCTGGCATTCTTCTACTTGACAAACCTGCCCTTCACATCCGTTCTCGTGTCCATGTAAATAGACTTGTACTCTTGGTTCGTCAGATCAGCAAACTGGTTGAGTCCCACTGTGTAAGATCGATTCCCCATGTTGTGCTCGTCGCTGAACTTGAGATTATCCTTAAAAATTTCGAACCTTTTGTCCTTCTCCCCATTTTCATTGTACATTTTCCATGCCTCGCCATCCACTCGTCGTACAAGCCCTTTACTTGTTCATCGCTCCGCCCCATAGTTTCAATTGACAAAAGCTCATTTGCTTGTGTTCCGATGGCGGAACAAAGGAAGAGAAAGGTGAAAATGAACCTTGGCATGGCTGGAGATGGAGAAGTGGGCTGAACTAGAACTTATAAGATTGGAGACCCGAGACCCTTGTTTTTTGCTTTGGCCTGCTGCTGAAGCAAGAGCCTAGAATGGGGTTTATATAGGCATGAAAAACAGATCAAAAAGAAGAAGTTATATTTGAGCGTTATATTATATCTTAAAAATTTGTTGCAAGAGCATGAAGAGGTGGCCATATTCACCGCACACACAATTATATCTGCTGAAGCAACGCCCAAATCCTTCTCTCTAGCCATATTCACGGCACACACAATCACACAAACCTCCCAGGACCTCCCAATGGAGGCAGAGGTGGCAGAACCGCCTCCCTTAATCCTTCCCTCTCTCTTCCCTTTCGAATCTACCCTCTGTTGAACAAGAAGAGGGGGAATGGATCTGAGTTCAGGGCAATAAGGCCAAAGGTCAAAACAGTGAGCTGTCGCAGGTGGAGGGGACCTCACGAATCCGAAAGGAAAAGTGGGTAGCAATCGACTTTAAGAGAGAATAGGGGGTCACTTTTTACTTCACTAACTTTCCTGCATCATGGAAAGGAATCTGAGATGCGAATTGCCTTTAGCAAATTCAGACAAGTTGAGAAGATCTTTGTTCCTCAGACTGTGGATTGACTAAGAAACAAGTTTGGTTTTGTTAGATTTGAAAAATTGGAAAACGTAGGCAAAACCATGAGGGACATGAATTTAGTCAAGGTGGAAGGTCAGGTTTTGAGGGTCAATGCCAACAAGAATCAGCGAAGAACAGCGAATGGACGGCAACTACAGGCCAAAGTTGTGAATGGTACAAGGGCGAAGCCTTTGGGTCGAATGGACACTACACCTACATGGGAGACCATCCCTATTTCTTTATCTCCAACAGACGAGGAGACAAAATGGCTAGAGTTCTGTCTGGTGGACAATTACAACTAGGCCTCCAGAGACGCTCTGTTGCAGGATATACATGGACAACAAGGACTGGAAGATGTTAAGGTTGCGCTTCTACCGGGTGTCCAAGTGTTTATTCAGATTAAATTGAAAGCAGATATGGCCCCTTTTCTACATCAAGATTAAAACTGAGGGGAAATTGGATTAACCCAGATCAGGTGTTGTTCAGCTACTATGGCGTATCATCCAAATGATAAATGGATGAACTTTACGGGAATTCCATTACAATGTTAGAACATCATGTTTTTCACAGAAATTGTTGCTCCCATTAGGAAGTTGATTCAGATTGAAGGTCAAGAAACTGAATTCAAGGATTTCGATGTGGTTAGAATGCTAATTTGCAAGATTGATCCATTGAAATTAGCCCTGTGGTTCATTATCCAAATTGGAGAGGTGAAGTATCCAGTGCAAGTTCAAGAAGAGCCGGCCAATGGAAAAAAGAATGCGTGACTCCGTCTTGGCACGTCTGAATGCCGATATCTGGCTGGAACTCCCAAAATTATAGCAAAATACACTGAAAATGGCTACTTCCATTTCCACATTGTCTGAGAAAGTGGACTGATGTCTTGTAGCAGATGTCAGGTCTAATGAGGAAAGGATGGCCAATTCAATGGAAGAAAATATCGATGAAACAAAGTCGATTGTACTTCCTGACATACTAAGTGGGGACCCTGAGTCTAGGATGGATATGACTGAAATTGGGTCAAGCTATGATCAGCACAAAGAGGGATTGGAGGATATGATGCCTAATCCTTTTGGTATCCCAAGACTGGCTTAAAAATTGGTACACGTCCCTAAAGCTTGTCATCCGAAAATTCCTACAGAAGACAACAGGGATTTAACACAATGTCAAATGATCGATAGCAGTGGCAAGGGAGTCCTATTTCTTGATAACAATCAAGAACAGGTCAGCTGTGATAGTGACTCTCAAGCACAAGACCCAGAGCGGCACATGGACAAGGAGATTGAATCATTACGAAAAGTAGGGACGGACCCAATCTCCGAAGTCCAAGTTTTGCGTTCATCTAGGAAGGATGGAAACGAGATTCAATCCTCAGAGTTTATGAAAAATAAACAACCACGGCTAACCGATTGCATAGGAGATATACTAAAGTATGAGAATCACATAAGATGCTCGACGGCTAATTGTGTTCACAAATAGTTGGAAAGCTCTTAGTCAGAGGGAGAGGATACAAAAAAATCGGTTGGTTAGAAAAAACCCAAACTGTATGATTTTGAGCTGATGAAGGGTTTGAAACAAACGCTGCGCAAGTCAGAGAGGAAATCCGTTCAGCAGAAAATCCTTGACCTCTTAGTTTTTTAACTTAAGAAAAGTCGTTGGGAGGTAGGGCTGCCAGTTTCGCAGGCACGAACTATTGAAGATGGATTTTTATGGACTGGAAAGTCCTCTGTTGGAATTGTAGAGGCCTGAACAAGGCAAGGAGACAATTGAATCAATGGGTGACTCAATTCTCCATTTCTTTGCTGGCGACAACGGAATGTTTTCTATCGGTAAGCAAAATAAATTTGAGTGCTCAAAAGTTGAACTTGCTCCACTTTGTATAGAATAACAACCACAATGGGAAGTTGTGGATTTTTTGGAAAACTGCAAAAGAGTTTGAACCTATTTGTATCATGGAGCAAAGTATAACGGGGCTCTGGATCCACGAAAGCAAGACTTTTCTCATTACATTCGTCTATGGAAAGTATTCATACATTCGTCGCAGAGAGCTTTGGCAGGATTTCTGTAATGTGCAGATAGGAAATTTACCGTGGATGGTTATGGGTGATTTCAATGTGCTCCGCTCAAACCTTGAAAGAAGAGGGGGTGTAGTTAGACCGGCCTCACCGATGCAATATTTTAATAATTGTCTATACTCTTGTGCATTGGCGGGTCTAAAATGTGAAGGAATACACCTAACCTGGTGTAACGGGCAGTCAGAAAGGAACAGATCCTAGGCAAAATTAGACAGGGTTCTTGTAAATGCAATATTCTTGACAGTACAGGCGAGAAGCAACTGTTCACTCAACAAAAAAGCTTCGGACCATGCTCCTCTTCTAGTTAGGTTTTAAGAGCCTATGCCTAGTTATGGAATCAGACACTTCAGGTTCCTAAACATGTGGACAAAAAGTGATCTATTTCTCCCAATGGTTGCTGCAACATTGCAAAGTATTAAACTCCCTCTTGGACTAAAGACGCTTAGCCTCAAATTAAAGAATGTTTTTGTGTGTGTGTGGGGCGGCACTCAGAATATGGAAAAAAACTGTATTTGGGAGGGTAGAAACTCATATTAAGGCACTGGAAGTCAAATTAGAGAGTCTTGATGTACAATTGCAGGAGAATTTTTCTGAAAGAGCTGATGCAGAGTTGCATGATTGGGAGGCTAAGGAACTAAGACCCCGTGAACAGATGACAAAGATAAAATGGCTAAAGTATGGGGAAAAAATTCAAAGGTTTTTCATATTGCACTTCGAGTAAAGCAGAACAAAGTAGCATGTTGAGTTATGCATACGCAGAATGGTCAGAGAATAGAGGGTGCACATTGAATACATGAGGTAGTTGCAGCACATTTCCAGCAGAATATGTTAAAAGGTGTGCGATTGATCCTCCAAACCTTACTCATGTGCTAAATCATAAGCTGTCAAAGATGGAGAATGCACTCATATGCGCAGTCCCTTCAGGACAAGAGGTAAAAGAAGCTCTTTGGTCTATACTCAGTAGTAGTGCACCTGGTCCTAACGGATTCAACCCAGAGTTCTTGAAGCCTACTTGGAATATCACTGGACAGGATCTAGTTGCAGCAGCCCGGGAGGCAATAGATGATCACCAAATCCCAAAAATGTTTGCATCTAATTTAATTACTCTGATAGGCAAGGTGGAGAAGCATGACAACCTAGCTCAGTTCAGGCCTATTAGTCTGAGGACTGTAGTCTACAAAGTCATATCCAAAGTGCTAGCTGGAAGACTCCAACAACATATGAAAAAGCTAGTTTCAAAGGAGCAGGGAGCATATATGCAGCAATGAAGTATTTTTGAAAATATCACACTTGCTCAAGAGATGATTGTCTTTTTAGTCTTTACATAAGAAATAACCTGGAGGTAATGTCATGATGAAGATTGACATGTCAAAGGCTTATGATAAGATGAACTGGAATTTTTTGGAGAAAGTCCTTGCTCCAAGAGGTTTTTCTCAGAGATTCATGTAACTAATAATGTCATTTGTGAAGAGCCATTGGTATTCAATGTCCATGAATGGTGTATCCCTTGGTTACTTTGAGGCAGGAAATGGATTACGGAAAGGGGATCCTTTATCCCTTTACCTGTTCATTCTGACCCAAGACACCCTCTCTTGTCTGATTCAGCAGAAATTCAGCTCTGGACGCATTAAGCCATATCATCATCCGATAGAAGCTCTTCTGATATCACATTTAATGTATGCTGATGATGTGCTAATTTTCCTGAACTGTGACATCAAATCTATCAGAGCTTTGATGAAGACTCTAGACTTATATTGCTCTTGGTCGGGACAATGTATAAGTAAAGAAAAGTCAGTGATCTTTGCATCTAAGTACATACGGATGAGAAAGGCTAATGAAATCAGAAGGATCATGGGGTTTAATGAAGGATCTTGGTGCACTTTTAAATGGTGGTAGATTGACTACTCAGATGTTTGAAACACTGTTGGAAAGGATCAAAATGAAAGTGGCAGGTTGCAAGGAATAAATTCTTTCTCAAGAAGTGGGCTGGTACTGATCAATCATGTAATGGCAAGCTTGCCTATGCACATCATGGCAATTCTAATGATTCCTCAGAGCATCTTTATCAAAATGAGACAAATGTTTGACAACTTCTTATGGGAGGCAGAATCAACATTGGAAAGGCTGGCAGAAGATCTGTAAACCTACTGGGGAAGGAGGATTGGGAGTGAGAGATCTATCCAAAATCCAGAAGGCTATGAGTATGAAGTGGTGTTTCAAAGTGTTATCTGAAAACAATTTATGGGCTAGGTTTTTTTAAGTCCATTTTGAGCATCTACTGGAAAGCACAGGCTGTCATCCAGATTCAAGTTTCTAGAAATTTGCAATGTCTATGAAAACTGAAGTCATGGATAATATCAAGGTTGTGATCAACAAAAGGGAATTCCTTCTTTTGGTTTGATCGTTGGTTAGCCTCTGGATATGTTGCAGTGCAGGTACAACAGGTATTAAATGCAACAGTTTTGATTCGAGACTTTACAGAACAAGGGCAATGGGTGTGGTCTTCTCTTATTCGATCAGTTGGAGACGTTATAACAGAAGAAATTGCATCTACTGCACCACCTCTAGGAGATGAGCAAGAGGATGTTTTGGTGTAGAAACATGCCAAGGATGGTAAATTCTCATTAAAGTCAGCATGGGAGGTTATCAGAGACAAGGCAATTCCTCTTCAAAATGTGCATGTCATATGGAACAAGGCACTACTAGTAAAGGTTTCCATTCGCACCTGGAAATCATGGAACTACATTCTTCCTACAGATGATAATTTGATAAAGAAAGGTGTGAACTTGACATCCACATGTCATTGTTGTGACATCAAGCAGTAGGAAACACTGTACCACATATTGTCCGCAAGTAGAAGAGCAATAACCATATGGAATAAAGCTGCTAGCATGATGGGACTAAATTTTACAAATCCAACCACATGGAAAAGCAGGGTGTCTCAATGGAGTGCTTTGTCACGCCGGTCAGGTTTCCAGGGAATTATATCTTCCTTACTTCCAGGAACTATAACATGGTTTTTATGGTTGTGCAGATGCAAGTCACGATTTGAGGAGATACGCCAGTCTACAGAGCAGATTTGGAGAAGCATAAAGAACATGATTTGTTCTATCATTAATGCTGCTAATTTTTCTTTAAAAATGCAGGTTCAAGATCTCAAGCTACTGAGAAGGCTCAACATCAAAGTGAGATGGAAGGAAAAAAATAGAGCAATTCCTGTCTACTGGAGGAGACCGCCCAAAGATTGGATTAAACTGAACACAGACGAAAGTTGCCATGGAAATCCATGGCCATTAGGCATTGGTGGTATCATTCGAGATGCCTTCTCTGCATACCTAGGCCTTGGGATGAATAACGAGGTTGAACTACACGGAGTGATGGAAGGTTTGAGGTTGTGCAAGGAGGCTGGATGGAGGAACATAATACTGGAAACTGACTCCAAGATACTTGAAGGATGGATAACACAAGATTCCTGCAACCTGTAATATCTATGGGATTTCTGGGAGGAACTGAAAAAGATCAAGGTGGGGCTGAGGGTTTATGTACACCACCAGTTTAGATAAGGAAATGGCGTTGTTGATCCCCTAGCAAAAAGAAGGGCAATTGGACTAAAACAAAAATTCAGCAGGACGGATACGCTTCCAAAAGAAATCCTAGGCTTATTAAGAACAGACAAATGGGGTTTGCCAAACCTCAGGTTATATTAGCCAACTTTTGTATTTGTGGATTTCTGTAATGGTCTTTGGCCACAACACTTTGTCTTGTTAATACATTATGGTTTATTTAAAAAAATAATTAAAATAAATAAATAAATAGGTTAGAGCCAAAATTCAAGTGAAAGGTTACATCTTCCAACCCTAGTACACTCGTCAATTTTGGCATACAACAGTGGTTGATTCATGCGAAACTTCGATATTATTTGGACATGAACTAGTTCAACATAAACTACTCGAATTAATCATTAATTGACTAACCCTAATTATTTGGACATGAGCGGCTTACATTCTCATATGAGGTTTAAGCTTCAATTCTCACTGGATGCAAACAGTTTGTTGGGCCCCCAAAATTTCGAGGGACCCTTGGCCCGTCATTGAATGGTTCATGTGTAGACGTCGTCGTGCATGAATCTCATGGATTAGTCGGACTAAAATTGTTCCGGACACCATGATATAAAAAAATGAATAACTCCAAAGGTTGGCTTTGTGGTGGAAAAATGGATTTAAAGGCTTTGAGGAATTTGAGGTTTTAGGAGTCAATCACATTTGTGTCCAACCAATTTTTTCAGATCTTGCTCGCAGTTTTAGAACGATATTTACCTGATCCCATATGGAATGGGCTAATTCTGGATTTGATTTGAGATCTTGCATATATTTCCTATTAATGAAGTCTACTTCAATGCAAAGGATTCTTGTGGCTTAAGGAATTTTGAATATTTTAAAATTTAGATTATATTATGATTTTATCCTTTGTATATCTCTTAATTATTTTGTCTATATAATGCATTAGAAGCACCCTCAATTGGTGTGGTGAGTTTTAGAGAAATATTTTCTTTCAAATTTTTTTTCATTGTATCAGAGCCACATGTTTAAAACTTTCTCAATCCCTCTCTCTTTTTTTTCTGGGTATTTATCAATCCCCTCAATTCTCTCCCCTTTCTTCTCCCATGGCTCAATCAAATTCTACACTTTTTCCCTTCCAATCTCATACTCATATACTACCCATTAAATTGACCTCTATACATTATCTTCTTTGGGGTGGTTAGATGATTGTTTTCCTTCGTAGTCAACATTTCATTGGTTCTGTTGATGGCTCAATTAACTTCCCTCTTGAGTTTGAGGGTGACTCTGAGACTCAAAGTCCCCAATTTATTGTATGGAGGGACACTAATCAATTTCTGATTTTTTTTATTCTCAATCCTCACTGAGGAAATCTTGGGTACTGTTCTTGGTATCTCTACTTCTTGTCGGGCTTGATTGGCCTTACAAAATGAATTTAGCCACTCTTCTAAAGCTTGGTAGCATGGCTTCCGTTGAAACTAAATAAATTTACAATGTGGTTCGAGATTTGTTATTCACTACTCTTGCCAATTCAAGCAATTATGTGGTCAATTGCAAGCCATTGCAGCCCCATGTTTGCCTCTGATCAAACTCACTTATTGCTTCATGGCTTGGTGCTAGAATTAAAGGACTTTACAACTGCTTAAATGGCCCTTCTAGAATTGGCCCCTGTTTTGAATCTTTGTGCGAAAACAAAGAATCCTGCGTTGTTTTTTGCAGCCTTCTCATTTCTCTGTTGCTACTTTCACGGCCACCAATTCTGGCTAGTTCATTGTGTGTCGCCACCCGCTCTAAACTCTACCGGATCTGGCCAGTACCCTCACTTTCCTTTCCCGTCGGTGCCAAACATGTTGAGGTGGATTATCATTTTTTTCGTGAACTCATTTGAGCTGCATGCTGATCACCTTCGCCTTCCTTGTCTTCGCATGCTGATTGTCTTTGTCTTCCCCGTCTTCGTATGCTTTCACACCCTTAAGCTTTGAGGTATTTTTTGTTTTAGCTTATGTTTAACTTATTTTGTCTTTTTACCTAGCCTCATCAAAAAATCTTGTGTCATAGTTTATCAACCTGGATTTTTTAGGGACACGTTGGGTATAGCACCTATTGGTAGAAAGCTGCGAGAGGGGAGACTGCGATGGTTTGGACACGTACGCAGATGGCATAGCGACGAACCTAATAGAAGAGTCAAAGGAATCCAGGTTGAAGGGAGACGCGGGAGAGGGAGACCTAGGAGGATGTGGGAGGAGGAGCTCCAATTGGACTTAGCGGGATTAGACCTCTCCGAGGACATGACCACAGACAGAGCGGGTTGGAGACGTAGGATCACTGTTCGAGAGGTAGAGAGATAGGGGTATGGGGGATTATACGGGGTATACTTAGTAGGTATCGGGGTAGCGTGTACTTAGTCACCTATATACCTATATACTTATACTTACGTACTTACTTACGTACTTACTTACTTACATGCTTACCGGCGTAGTAATCCAACTCATGAAATGTATATTCATTCATCTCCTTGTTTATGCAGGTGGGCGGTTACCAATATCTCCTCTCTCTCACTCACTCTCTCTCGCATTTTATTTTTTATTTTTTATTTTTTTTTTATTTTAATTTTTTTTTTGTGTGTGTGCGCGCGTGTGTGTGTGCTCGACGAGCCGAGGGTCTCTACAGAAACAGTCTCTTGATTTCTTTTTAGAGGTCAGGGTACAACTGCGTACATCTCACTCTCCCCAGACCCTGCCTAAAGGCGGGATATACTGGGTATGCTTGGTTTGGTTTGTTAATCTAATAAGCCTGGGACCATGGGAAATAAGAGAACTAGGGGTGAACAAATTTTCCAACCATAAATGATAATACCGTATTATATCGATTTTTTGATAATACATAATGATAACGGTTTTGATTTTGAATTACTGTTTAAAAATGGTACGGTAATGGTAATTATCGTTATCGTACCGTTAAATACCATTTACCGCTTTGAAAATAATGTCGTTTAATTTAGAGCACAATTTCAATGAAAATTCATTCAAGTTTTTTAAAATTAATTGAACTTATTTATGGTTTTTAATCATGTTTTATCATATTTGTACAGTGCTACATATTTTTAAAATTAACTAAAATAACAAATATTATATTGTCATTTTTTAAGCAAAATAATAATCTAATAAAATTTGAAATAATATTTAAGGCTCTTACGTAAATGGCTATCATATCACAAATAGTAAAAACATTTATCAAAAAGTAAAAAATAAATAAATAAAAATGGCGGTAACAGTAAAATACTGTTACCAACCATTTATTGAAATACCGGAACAATACAATTTTTCTGTATTTCGGTACGGTAATGGTGATGAAAATCCATTACTGAAAAACATTGCACGGTAATGATACTAACCATTACCGTTACCGTTTACCATTTGCTCAGGCCTAAAGAGAATGACAACATAAGTGACTTCTCAATCTCGTTATCTCGCTCGCAATGGGTGAAAATTGCATCGTTTTACCATAACGTAAAATGACATTGCTTTTGTCTTGTACATAAAATAAAAACAAAACAAAACAATAATTTTCATCGGTTTCGGTAATTACCACCGCCCAACGGTAATTATCATAACCGATACCAACATGATGTTGGTTTGTGAAATTGTAACTAATACCAAAATCGTTACCGACGGTTTTCAGTTTTTGGTCTTCGGTATTGTTATTCAGTGTCGGTCTCAGTATTACCAAAACTGACAGCAATTTTGAGTAGGCCTAACAGGCTATGGCTATACTCCTCATAGGGGTGGATGGTTGATGTCGCAAGTTTTCAAATGCTTGTATTGAGGGTATTTCCTCACATACTCAGTAGCCTGTTCCTTCATTGTGGGCCGGAAATACCTAAGCTTTAATATGCGGTGGACTAGGGCTCATCCGCTGAAGTGACCTCCACAAATGCCTTCATGTACCTGCCAAACGGCTTATTCAATGTCTTCGCCCTCGATGCATTTAGGATAAAATTCTTCCCATGCTTTCATATATAACTCCCTGTTGATCCATGCGTACCTATTAGCTCGGTTTATCAGGCGGCATTGTTACTTGATCTTAGAGGGGAGAATACTGTGAAGGAGGAACTTGATGCAGGAGCATACAACATACCTGAGCCATCCTAGACTTCGAACATGGATGAGGCAATCTTCTCCGACCATACTTTGGAGGACTTGGCCAATCATGAGTGTAGGGACAGATCCAAGGGAAGGAGGTAGCGAACACACGAAGAATCGCACCAATTGCACGAGGGAATTGGCAGATGGCACAAAGGTAACGACCGATGGCACGAGGAGAATGCGCACATGGCTGAGATGACACCTTATAGCATTTTTATTGTCATTTTTATTTTTGTCATGTCATTTTTGATTTAATAAGTCCGACCGATTTCTAAGGATTGTGTGAGCACGTAGGTACCAATTTTGGACCCAAAATGCTCGAGCATAAGACCCTCTGGTTCGGCCAAAGTAGGTCCTAGTTACAGGGCTCACGGTAGGATGACCGAGGGGGATGTCTCAGCCATGCGTAGTCCACGGGTTGGACATAGGTGCATGTGTGCCCTTATTTTTCAGGGCATGCTATAGCACGTTAGAGATGCATAGAACGCACGAACCATCCAAAGCGGATAATGGAACTAGTCCATGATCGGTCGACGAGCGTCCGAGAAAGAGGGTCAAGCATTGGAGATCTTTTCCTATAAAAGGCTCGACCGTGAACTCTTGTAATCATTCAAAACTCGGATATCCTTTGAGCAATAAAGAATTTTTAGAGTTTGGATCATCCTTGTGAGTTTTTCCGCAAGCCATACTTTCAACTTTTCGTTTGAATACTCGTGTTCATTTGAGTGTTCTTGCCCCTAAAATTATCACAATTCTAGCCTCGACATTAGAACATACTTATGGAGGTCTTCCAAGTTTACATGCGGCCCCTCCATGATGAAGTTAATCATCAAGGGAGGTGCAATGGCGAGGCTCCGTAGGGTCTGTACGCCTAATTTTTTTCACATATTTATTTTTCCAGGCAGATCCTACCCAAGCGAGTAGGTAGGCCTGGGAATCTTCCTCTCTAGGAACATGCTTAAGTTTAAAGGTTACAAACCATTTTACCTATTCTCTGAGCTCTTGAAGGTAGCTGAGAACCATGGGCTCCTTTGCCTCGTAGGTACTTTGGAAATGATCTTGAACTAATTGTGAGTCAACATGTGCTATAAGCCATTGCACTCCAACAGAGTGCGCTAGCTGAATCCACTTGTACCAAAGCTTCGTACTTGCTGGTGTTTTTGGTGATGGGGAATTCTAGGCTGAAGGCTATGTGATTTAATCCAGACGAGTTGTTAAGGATAATTCCAACCCCTCCATGGCTTACCACGGAGGATTCGACTGAGTAAAAGATCCATACCCCAGCGTCTTGCTCTCCTCGAGTGCTCTCGGCCACAAAATCTACTACTATCTTTATTTTGAGTGTTGTTCCACGCTTGTATCGTATATCGTACTGGCTTAGCTCGAGCGACCATTTTAACAATCTCCCAAGGCATCGGAGCTTGAGGATTTGCTTGAGGGGCTGATTGGTAATAAATTGGATGGTGTATGCCTGAAAGTAATGTCATAGCTTGCAGGATGTAGATGCGAGGGCCAACACTTATTTTTCAATGTTGGTGTAGCTTCGCTCTACTCCTTGGAGTAACCGATTGACATAGTATATCAACCCGTGGGTTCTTTCCTCTTAAACGACAAGTGTTGCACTAACTACCTCATTAGAAACGACAAGGTAGATGAGAATCTCCTAACAATCTTCTGGGGCGAAAAGGGCCATAGTTTCATTAAAGTAATCTTTCAGTTGCTCAAAAGCCTTTTGGCAGTTCTCGCCCAAGTCAAAGGTCCCCCCTTTTTATTGTTAAGCTAAATTTCATTAAAAAGTAAAGAGTATATAATATACATATCACCTATGAACTGTACAATACGAACTCAATGTCTTAATCTCAACTCAACTTATAGTCTACTGCTCTTATTCTTCTTTATGTGGGATTGTTTTGCAACATATGTGCATTCTGTCTTTCGATCATCTTCACTTCAACTCACCTTATGTGGTACTTTGCTGGTACATAACTCCCTCAACTTCTAAGTTGTCAACATATCAATCAACTTGGTACACAACTCAGCTACACGAATCATGGTTATCAACATATCAGAAAAGCTATAAGTATAGCTTCCAATGTCATTGCTATCACCCTATCAATCCTCAGTTATTAGTGATGGTTGATCCACAGCTCATTCGGAACCAATACCTGCATAAAGTTTTTGCTTGTAGGTGTTTTAGTTGAACTGATGTTGCACCTGTTGCTCAACAATCCTCACTAAAGATCACAATGTGAATTGTATGCAACTTCTTGTTTTTGTAACCAGTCTGTTGTTGAGTAGGGAAATAATTCTTTTGTTCTTTTTGCTTTAATTTAGAGCCATGTTACCCTCTGGAAACTTTGCACAATCTTCGATATGTTAGCTTATATGGCCTGAAAGTGTGCCATGTTTCTTGTTTGGCAAGCCATATTGATTTCCAAGCATCTTCATTGACATCATGTGATTTAGCAGCCATAAAACTCCACAATGTTGGAACCTGTGTTTCATTAATTATTTCCATCTCATCATCAAATAGACAAGTTCAAATCATGTTCCAAATCTGCACAATAACCAAACAATATGTGATAAGGTGAGCAGTGGATTCATTACTTGAGAGACACAGAATGTAGGTCAGGTCTTGGCCTTCTAGGATGATATGCCTCTATTATAGTACTGACTTTATTGGTAGTGCATTTTAAATCAGCTTCCATGCAAAGATGATTATTTTCTTTGGTGTGATCTTGTTATAAACACAGTGAAGATTTGTTGCTCCCTCTGGTGTATAGGTATTGTTTGAATTGGAAATAATCTAGTTGTATGCAAATTTGACAGTGTATCTCCCATCCATATTTCCTTCGAACACATATCTATCCTTTCTTAGTTCATCTAGAGCTATGCCCTGCAAAAAACATAATAAGTCAGTTAGATTATTAAGTTCAAAATCACTCAGCTGCCTTCTCCAGTTCCAAGTATTGTGGACCCACTGTCCCATTTCTGCTATGTAGATGTTTTTATTTGAAGTGACTCTGAATAGTCTTTGATATCTCTCAACGAAAGATATATTTTGATGTCATTTATCAATCCAAAACTTGATGCCTTCACCACAACCTAAGTTGATTCGAATGATTTGATTAAACCAATTTGAGCTCATGATCTCTTGGATATTTTTCCACCAGTGGGATTCATATGCCCTGCCTCTTCTTCTACTTGTCACACCCTCAAAATTAGGCTGCCTCAGCTCACTGAATCCACCAACTTCCAGTACATCATTAATGTTATATTTGGATCTGATTATGTCCATGGCTAAGATTTTTTTCCTTAGATAGAATTATAGCACCCGTACCTAACATGGCATCATTAAAGATATTTAGGCTTTGTATTCTCGAACCTCCATAGGCAACTGGAGTGGTTACCTTATCCCATGATATCTAGCATACTTTCTTCTTCTCTTTGATGCTCCCCAAGAAAAAGCTATCTGGATGGAGATCAACTTCTTGATGACTGTCACTGGAGCTTTGAAGTATCCAAAATAGTGGGCTGGTAGAGTAGCCAGAATAGAGTTTAATATTTTCCCACCAGCAGATATGTACTTTTGATCCCAAAGGTTTAAAACTCTGCTGAATTTGCCTGCAACAGGTTTCCAAGTCGCTAGTTTGCTGGGGTTAGCACCTAACGATAGTCCCAGATATGTAAATGGGAGAGAGCCTATTTTACAAACCCAGGTATGAAGCCATATCTTGGACTACTGACTGATGCATATTAAGTCTAAACAGACTGCTTTTACAGAAATTAATTTGCAATCCAGAGGCAAGCTCAAAATTCTGTAATATAGCCTTGAAGGATTTTATGGTATTCCATTCTGCCTGAACAGAAAGTAGTGTATCATTAGCAAATTGCAGATGTGTTAACTCTATATTCTCTCTGCCTACCTCAATTCCTCTAAACAAATGTGAATCAATAGCCTTACTGATCATGTTAGATAGTCCTTCAGCAGCTATTAGATACAAATCTGGTGATAGTGGATCACCCTGCCTTAGACCTCGTCTTGGAAAGAACTCTTGTGTAGGGTTGCCACTAATAAAGACTGAGGTGGAAGCTGATTCCAGCAACTCCTTGATCCACCAAATACAGCTAGGAGGAAATCCTATGTGTCATAATATCCTGAAGGTAGATCCAATTAACTGTGTCAAAGGCTTTTTCAAAATCTACCTTAAATATTAGTACATGCCTTTTCAGTTTCTTCAGTTCATCTATAGCCTCATTAGCTATCATTACACCATCCAATAGTTTCAACCTTTGATGAATGTCATCTTAGTAGGAGATATGATTTCATCCATAGCAGAACTGAGTCTATTTGCTAAGACTTTTGCAATGATATTGGGCATATAACCTATGAGTGTAATAGGTCTATAATCTTGAACTAGTAAGGGAGAATCAATTTTGGCCAGTAGAGTAATATGAGTTGCATTACTTCGTCTTGCCCACTTGTAATTTCTATAAAATTCTCTGAATAACTGGCATATGCCTGCTTTCATCAGGTGAGTGAAGTGTTTGACGAACTTAAAATTTAAGCCATCTGGTCCCGGACTTTTGTTATTGCCATAGTCTTTGATGGCATTCAATATCCCAGCTTCTAAAAAGGGTGTCACCAGGATTCTTTGTGTCATTGGATAGATCACTTTGAATCTCATATTGCTAATTTTAGGCCTTCACCATAATGCTTCAGTTTATCGTTCCTCAAAGTGTTACTTGAAACAGTTTTTTACCATCTTAGGATCCTCTATCCAAGAGGTGCCATCCCATACTCCATAATAGTAGTCTTCCTCCTATTTCTGTTTATGCAACTATGAAAGTATGCACTATTAGAGTATCCTTGCTATAGCCAATTGATCCTTGATTTTTGGAATAGCATACTATCCAAGTGCCTAGTGGTTGTGGTCAGTTTTTTTTGGTATGCCAAATTTTATAAATAAGGTAAAAAGTATTTACAGAGAAAGAAAGATGCAAAATGAATATGTACATGCCAAAAGCAAAGCATAATCTGTCGTTGGCAATGGGTCTGTAATGGTAAAGTCAGTGATTGGTAACTTGTTCATGGACTATATATCCTGCCCTTCCACCATACCCTCCATTATAGCTAAGGGTAACAGGTGTATGACTCCCCTAACATCATGAATGAACAGGCATCTCCGCATTCAGTTCATTGCCATCACCCGCTCTTCACCAAGTCTGGATGTCATGAACAAGTTGTGGTCAGTTATTCTCTAAGAAGATGGATAATGTGAGAAGTTGCTTCACTGCTAGGATGAATAAGTTATTGTTCAGCCTCAATTTCCTTTTCTACAAGCTTGTTGAGAATGTCCTTTCGTTTAGCCATCTGATTCCTTGGTGCTGACTAATTCCATGTCTTTATCCAAACTCTAACAGCTTGTAACTTTGTCTTAATTCTATAGCTTGATACCCCTGAGGGCAGGTATTATTCCAAGTATTTGCAACCATCTCTTATTCATTTTGGCGGTGGGTTGTTCCCCTCCTTTCAGAGATATTTAGTATAGCATTAAAATCACCCTTGAGACACCACTTTTGATCTTCCTTACCTGTGTGAATCTCTTTAATCTCTTGCCACTGATTCAATTTGAATGGTAGATCTCTTGGACCATATATGTTCAACATATTAGATATGATTTCATCATTGAACTATTTCCCAGTTACCCTCAGAACTCCATCAACAGATACATTAGTTTGCCTATTGAATTTGCGTATGTTCCATAGGCATAAAAGACTACCAGATTGGCCTATTGATCCCTGATACACCCAGTCATACTTGTTGTTCGGCCATAAATAGTCACATAATTTCTAGTCAATACATGTCATCTATTTCTTGGAGACTTATAAAGTCTAGTTTTTCTGTCATAATAAGATTCTTTACTCTCTTTCTCTTATCTGGGCTACACAAGCCTCTGACATTGTAAGTTATGACCTTCATAGAAGAAGTATCTCATCTCCTTTCTTGCTGCTACCTGGGGTAACTGCCCTTTTTGACTTGGGGTTTCTGACAGTGAAGTTGGATCAGGCGCTGATGTGTTTCTCCCGGGTTGGGGCCAAATGTTAACCATAAACCATGCCCAATTTCCATAATAGAATCTGCTTCAACACTTAGTTATTCAATAGATACGTTGTAATCAGTGGACTCTATGTGATATTCTTGAGGCCTGAGGGGTTGATGCTATACTAGTTGCCCAATCCATTCTTCTAGTATTGCTTGTCCTTTTCTATACCTTGATCCTTATCTGACTCCTTGTTTTTGGGCCACCTCCTTGGCTTCTCTTGATCACATCTTTCTTAGATATTGGAGTAGTAGGGTTGTCCATCATTGTTTGAGTTTTGTTTCATAAAGGTGGGAAATCTTTTGGCATAAGATTTTCTGGTGATTACTATCATAGGATCTGAGATTATGGGTATGTTATAATCCACAGATGCTTCCTTCCCCAACTCAACCACTACATCAGAGAATGAAGCTTCCTGTGACTTAGTTCCTTGTCTAGAAGTTCTTCACTTGGTGCTTTCTGATCTGCATTGTCTGCAAGGGGTGTGCTATGTTCACATATCTCACATATCTCAGTAGAGTGTTCAAGTATGAATTTTTGGATATCTATTAACCGTATTTCCCCTTCCACTTTTGGCAGTTCCCTTACCTTCTTTGGCAACTCCCCATCTACTGATTCAGTATATAGTTCTCGAGTTTCCGGAATTTTCTCCTCATTTTCCAGCAGATTTAAAGTAGTGCTTTTTAGTGTATTTGGCCACCAACTCAGTTTGGTAGGTATCCACATACTATCTATCAGTCTTCTATTTGGACTAGCAACATTGTCAAAGCAGATAGGAGCCTCATTTAATGCTTTTACTATAGTATTGTGTGATGCATTCATCTCTCCTTCTTTATGATCTGCCGGCATAATAGCAGTATCTAATCAGTATCAACACTCTGACTCATATCAGATTTGAGAGGATCCAATTGATGCAGGAGTGGTTTAGCCTTATCCATAGATTCAGAGCAATCAAATGAGCAATTATATGAGTTTTGGCTAGTGTTAATGTTAGAATCACTATCCTTTGTCTCTTGCCATATATTATTTTTGAACCTTTCAAGACGAACTTCCACCATATGCAGGGTAAGCTTTTGTCCATCTATCACAATATTCAACTTTGGAGTTAGGATGAAACCCAAGTCAGTTTGAATACGTAATTGAGCAGCTTCTAGGTAATGATGTTGAATGGTACATTCATCAATTTTAATACATGTACCTATAGCAGCTCTAATTTTCTCCAATATAGGCTTGCTCCAATGTTGGATTGGAAGACCATAGACCTTTATCAAGCTTAAGCGAGAGGTTATAGCCGATTCTTTACACCATGGAGATAAGCCTATCAGCCAGGTTAGAAGCCATTCAGTATAATTTTTAATCAAGTTTTTTAAGTCATGTTCTTCTTCTTTCCACAAAAGGATCTTTGTCGTATCCATGGGACTAACTTTGATGTTCAGATATCCAGTTGCCTTGAGTGCCAATTGCAGCTTTCTCCAGTCAATCTGTGATTGCAATATTCCCACATACCCAAGCTTTTAGCCAATTTTGATAATCTTTCTCAGATGTGATAATCAGGGGCTGGTCATGTTCATGTTCCTTCCTCGTAATAAACGTCACCACCTGGGGTGTTTTGTTTGGCGCCTTACTGGTTGATGCATCTCCATTCATATTTTTCCTCACTGCAAGCTTCGGTATTGACTCTAGGTGAGACATCATAGACACCTGATTCATCTAAGTAGGCTTTTCCCAGCAATTTTAGGAAATTAGGCTATGTTTGCCTGCAAACGATAAGACCCAATCCACACATTATTTAGCTTGAACAGTACCGTGGCCACATCTAGTGATTCTTCAAAATCAATGAAGCCAAATGGGAGACCACATCTATTTAATTTTTGAGCTATTTTGAGCTCAGGAACTTTCCCCTGTTTGTTGAGAATATTCAATAGTCTATCTGTGTCACAGCTTGCTGAGAAGTTTGTGACGAACGTCAGGTTCTGCACTTTTGTTTGGCCAGTTTGCCACTGTTCATGTACTCTTGGACCTAAGCGCTCATGGACCAGTTTAGGATTTTGAGCGGTCACTGCCTTTGCATAGCTAACACCATGCCTCGTCTGAGAAGTTTGATGCTTTTATTGTAGCATGCAGTAATCTCTTAAACTGTTGGGATGGGATAGACCACCTATTCATGGCTCAATAGAGTGGTTGAAGTAAGGATGAAGAAAGGCGAGATACTGTAAGGGACAGAGCGGGAGAGATACTGTAAGGTACAGAGCAGGGAGGTCGAGGAGAAAGCCAGCAGAATGAGAGAAAGGTGAGAAAATGGTGAAATTGAAGTCTCTCTCCATGGGCGCGTGAAGCGTCCCCAGGGAGGAAGATGATGGCTGCGAGAGAAAGCTACTGCTCCCCGATGAGATGCTGCTGACACCTTGCCGGAGAAGATGAGTACTTGAGAGAGGGTTTACTGTTCATGCAAAATTGCCATTTGAACGAGAGCATTCTAAAGAAGGGTAAGGTAATGTCTGCTGACTTCAAGATGAATCGGCTGAGGGTAGTTATGTTGCCTGTAAGTCACTGGACTTCCTTATGTTTCAGGGTGGCTTCATATTGACGAGGCTTGGACCTTGTTTGGATCAGCCTCGATTCCCTTCTCAAACACTAGGTACCTAAGGAACTTTCCTCTTTCCATCCCGAACATGCAATTCAATGAATTTAGCTTTAACCTACTTTACGAAGAATGGTGAAGCAAGCTTTTAGGTAATAAGGGTGCTTACCTAGTTTGAGGTATTTTACCAGTCTGTCATTGACGTAGACCTCCATGCAATCTCCCATGAGCGGGGTAAAGATCTAGTTTACCATTCACTGGTATGCGCCCCCTCTATTTTTCATTCCAAACGACATTACCACTACCAGTAGATTCCATGCGAGTTGACAAATGTGGTCTTAACATGGTCTTCTTTGGCAAGGGAAATCTGGTGGTATCCCTGATGGGCATCCATCATGCTTAAGGGGGCATTTTTGGCAGTGGCATCAACCATCTAATCAATAGACAAGAGCGGGTAAGGATCCTTTCACAGTGCTTGTTCAGATTGGTGAAGTCGATGCACTTCCCACACTTGCTTTTTCCTTCGGGAATAAGGATTATATTTGACAAGTACTCTGTACACTATACATCCTCGGTGTGCTTGGTGGTGAGTAACCATTGGATCTTGAACATAATGATGAGGTCCTTCTATGGGGAGAACTTACGCTTCTTTTGTTGCACAGAATTTGCATAGTGGTGAATGTTTAGTCAATGCTTGGCTAATTAGGGGATAATGCCTTGAAAAGGGTCAGATCCCTAGGTGAAGATGCCCTCGTATTCCCAAAAACATGCTAGAATTTCCTACTCAGAGGAAGGGTCAAGGTGCAACCAGATTTGGACCGAGGTTTTGGGCTGTTCCAACCGCAAGAATCACCTCTTTGTATGACGCTGTACATATTTTGTGGGTTTCCACTGATTGAAAGTTGCGTCGCATGGGCTTTGGGATAGGATTCCCTTCCAAGAGATTTACATGTGGTTCTATTGAAGAGCTCGTACCAGGACATTCTTTTGGGCCATCATCCTCCGGTATCCCCAAAGGGCATCGTACGAGCTAGTTTTTGAAAGGGATAGTCTCCGTACATGACTATTTTCAATACTTGGATTACCATATTATGTTGCTAGATGTGACTCATTGTCCATGGACACAAATTAGAGATTAATGAATTAAATGAGTTCAATTCATTAACCATAATATGGCTATGTTAATTCATGGTCCATGGATGAACCAACTTTATACCTAATAAATACAGATTATTTGAGTCTGATTTAGCTCAATAAGGATGATGGGACACGTCTTTTATATATGTTTTTCTTCCTTTTGCAGAAAAAGTCATTAATTGCTCTTTGAGAGAAAAGGAAGAGAAACAACCCCAAAAGCGGACGTTTTGCCCAAATTATCAAAGGTGTGACACCAACTTCTAATCACATGACTATGCAAGGTGATATGTACACATGTGTTTGCACGCCACACTTGGTAGGCGAATGATGGCTATTTTTCACAGTGTCGTAGCTGGAAGACGAGCTCAAGGTTTTCTTGAATCCAAACACACAAGCTAATAAGTAGCTAGCGGCAAGAACATGGTCGAATCCATAGAGAAAGGATGTGTGTGTGCTTCCCAGTGTAGCACTGGTTTTTGTTGTTGTTTTAACTTGAATTTAAAGGGGGGAATTGGTTGCAAACAACTACCAAAAGTACTAAACAATATCACGAATGAAGTCTAGGAGAAACTATAGGGATAAAACAAACTTCTGCTGATCCTTAATCCATGAGAACATGCCATCAAACAAACTGGATCATAGATGCTTTCCTCTATTTTTAATGATACTTAATGTGTGGTTTTTAAGCCACTGCTTCTCTTCTTGCAATCTTAAATCCTTAACTAGGTAGTTAACACACTACTCTATAATCAGAGCCGCATTAGGATTGATATGAACCTAGCCAATAAATGTGACTAAACCCAATACCAATATTGGTGGTTCAAAAAGCATAGGATCGAAAATAACAAATTTGTCGAGTACTTGACCCATCACCTATAAAGAGGTGGAAACCAAGCCTACGTAATGGATGTTTCAAAATGAGGACGCCACTCAAAGAACCCTGAAGAGAACTTTGTCTCAACCAAGATCTAAGAAGATACGTCCTTTTTCAACGCCACTAAAACTTGGACCAAAGTAATAGATATGTCGAAAAGAGTTTTCGTAAAAGTTGGAAGAAGGACTTTTAGTCTAACAATTCTTAATCTAAACTAAACAAAAACTAAGCAATTCGAATTCGCCTATGGCTATTTATAGGCTTACAAGTTCACACTTGGTTATTTAATCTAGTGAATAAACTATAATTAATGCTCACTTTGACCGTGCCTTTTGAGTTGAAGATTTGGTCCCCATGTCTTGTCTTCTACTTTGACTTGTCTTGGACGTAGACAAGTCCAAACACTTCCAGCTTCGTGCATTGATGAATTTTGACTCCAACTTGGCTCTTGGAACGCCATGTGTTGCTCATTGACCGTGACATGCCTTTGCACTTCTGCATGGAGATGAGTTGGAGTTCCGTTATTTTAGTGCATCTCCATGATTGTTAACACTTTTGATTCCATTTTTTGATTAGTGGACTCCTCATGCATGGGTTAGCACGTGTTTGCATGCATCAAACTCCTGAACTCCTCAAATATCTTGGAATGCCATTTTCTCCTATGGGAATGCATGAAGGAGATTTTGGAACGTCATTTGCATGCATGGCTTCCCTTTGACTGTGTGTTGAAATTGCATGGAAATGTATTCTTTTGTCTCATGCATGAGTTCCCATGATTTTAGCTTTGACCGTGGATAATGCTCATGATGTTTTCCACTCAACCGTGGATGCCATCATGATGTCTCCATGTTTAATCCCATTTATTCTCTAGGATTCCATCCTTTGATTCATGCATGGAGCTTGGTTTTACGTAGGGTCTTGCATGGGGTGCTTTGGTCTTTACGTATTGCCATGCATGGGGCCGTTCAAGTGGGCATAAGTGGTGATTTGTTGACTCCTTCATTTGGGCCGAGAAGATGGGCTAATTTAGATCAATTTCCTTGTATCTTTTGGCTGTCCATATCTTCATCAAAAGGAGCCCAAATCTCTTGCATTAATCCCAAAAAACCCTCCTTAAATTGTTTTGGACCTAGAAATTGGGTCATTCGGCAACCGCAAAAGAGGTAATTTTGTCACGGACTCTCATGGAGTGCTTTCCTTGCTCGATTCAAGTTACTCTCCGACATGTATCTTGGCTGTACCAATGCTTTCCTTGGCTCCATGAAGAGATGAAATCTGAATGGCATCAAGGATCAATGAAACTTCATTAAGTGTGTTATTCTAAGAGTTTTAACCAAATCCCCTTCCTCTACACATGATTTTCTTGTTACTTCTTCAAAGAAAACAGACTAACTGCCCTCTTTGATTGAAGAAGCTGCTATCAAATAAAGCTTAGATGAACTAACCGCACCTCTAAGTCTCTACTAGTTGTTGGTTCAGTTCCTATTAGTTTAGATGACCAATCTAAAACAACAAAAACAGAAACATGCACAAGTGTCTCAACAAACTTAAAATCAATGCCAATATCTTGTTTTTGGACCTACACCTCACCAATTCGTTTAGGCAGTCTCAGGACATGTAGATCAATAGAAGCATGTAAAGAATTTAGCTACTCATAGCGTAAGAATTCAACATAATCTCAAAGGAAAACATTGGTTACAGAAACTGGTTGCACTGAGCAGTGCAGAGCCAAAGTTTGTTTTTGCTCGAATTCTCTGATGAACTCCTCTTCCGCCCCTTCGTGTGTCCTCTAAAATTGTATTAGTCTCCTACTATATAAGGATTTGCCCCCAAAGAATAAGTTTAGATCCATGGGGAAGGAGGAAATCAAATCCCTATTTTTTAGGAAACTTCCTTATATATCTTGGACTTTTTCTTGGATTGTTTTTGTGCCGATTTTGTTCCTATCTCTTCTTGGATTTTTGCCTCAACTTATTCACCCTTAAAATACACCTCAGCTCGTGCAAAGGGAGGGATCTAACT
This sequence comes from Pinguicula moranensis, assembly GCA_028565015.1. Classification (NCBI taxonomy): domain Eukaryota; kingdom Viridiplantae; phylum Streptophyta; class Magnoliopsida; order Lamiales; family Lentibulariaceae; genus Pinguicula; species Pinguicula moranensis. The sequence goes on from JAOWBN010058436.1 coordinate 27,989, forward strand.
CGTGGACAACTCCTGATCTCAGTAGACTTTCCAAATATGGATAGAATTGTAAAATCTGCCAGATTTGGAACAGGCCAAGTGCTTCACTTCTTGCTTCATTTTTGGACTTCTGGGCTGCTAGTATGGATTCTTCAGAGCTTCAGTAGGTACCTGAGATGTGTGTTTGTACTTGTCTTTAAGTAGAACAGGTTCAATTATTCTGAAACAGTCATGGCAACTCCTTGAAAATGACAGAAAACCAGCTTCTTCCCCTTGGCTCTTCTTGGTGATCTTGATGTTTTGCTGCATTTTATTGCTTCTGGCTACACAAACGCAGATTCTTCATGAAGTTTTTGAATGCTTTAAGGACTGAACTTGAGTAGCAGCAGGATGAAATAAGCAAGATCAGCAAGATTTAGACCTTGCAGCCCATTGGAGTACAAGCATGAGCAGTCTGTTGAGGTTGCATTTGATCTCCTTTGTGAGTTTCCTTGATGATCTGATTGTAGCAGCCTTGAATCCACGGATCACACAAGGCTGCAAAGATTAAAGCTTAAACTCTGTAAATTGTTAGAAGAACGGCAGAAGTTCATGCATTGTTGTCATGAGCTCAAATGCTGCTATCAAATCCCCCATACTTGCTTCTTTGCTTGTACTCAAGCAAATATATGATAGAACAAACACATGACCTCTGACACACGACTCAAAATTTTGGAAAAACTAGAAGAAAGAAAAGAAAAGAAAAGAAACAAGAGAAGAGAAGCAGAAAAGTAGTAGAAACGGTGTACAACCCTTGCACAAAATTTTTAGTGGAACTCCCTTTCAGTGTAGGGTCTATAGGGTCCTAAATCCCCCACATGGATCAACTACTGCTCCTTCATTAAGATAGGTTTTGTAAAAATGCCACAAACCATACCTTACCTTACCATTCTCCACTAAGCAAAAAAATGACCTCATAACTTCATCTAAAGGTCAGGATTTCTACCTATCTCCTCTATTGCTCTCCTCCTCAAATGAACCAGATCACCCTAGCCCCAAGAAAACCTCCTTTCTCTCCCTTATTCCATCAAAATAAGATTAGTACAACCTATCCTCACTTTTGCCTTGGAGCCTTAAAAGGCTTTCCTGATTTTTTTTTCAAGCTTCACTCTTTCTTTCCTGTCTGATTTTTTTCAGCCTCTAAATTTTTGCCATGATCTATAACCATGCTGAGGCAAGATGCTTTTCTCTTTTTTTTGATGGTGCCAGATGATCTTCTGTACCATTGAATGAATGTTTCCACCTAATCACAGATCAACCCCCCCACTGATTTATAAACGAGTCTCTCAGTTTAGGCAGGCTGCTAAAACAGTGTGCATATTGAAAGATCTTTTCGAAATAAGTTGGGGGGGGGGTGGCATCACTCGTGAGTAGATACATGTGTAAGTACAATGCTTTGTTTTTTCTAATGTCTGACAGTAGGATGACAAGTTAGGCCTTATGTGGAGTTGATGGGCTGTGATGATAATTTGAGGTATAGTTGGTGTTCAAGGCAGTTTAGTGGGTGTTTTATAGGACATATGTTGTATTCTAGGATGTGAAAATGTGGTGCACAAACATCTGATGGTGTGAGGTATCAGTGGGTGTAGAGTTCACATAGAAAATCAGCCCATGACTCCGCTAGTTTCAACTGCTTAACCAGGAAGAAAGAAAAGATGAAGGCTTACTTTGAGTGTGGTCTGATTAGCAGAGAACAAATGAGATTTGTCATGGGGTTGAGTACGTGACAGAGCTCTGATATTGGTGCAACAGTTCCTGCAAAAGGCAACGTTCATCAAACAAATAAATGCAAAAGAAATCAAATAACATGAATGAATGTAAATGAGTTTCAGAATATAAAATAATGGGTTCCTCCCATCCAGCGTTGGTTTAAATGTCTCAACTGGACTTGTTAATCTTCAGTCTTCATAAATGGGATCCTGAAGCATCAGAACCACTGCTTTGTCCTCGGGTAGACTGCCCCTGTACAGCTTCAACTGGTGGACATTGACCTTGAAGGTCTTGGTCGGATCTGTCTCAAATATGCTGACTGCTCCATGAGGAAACGTTTTAGCCACTGTGTATGGACCTCTCCATCTTGATTGCAGCTTTCCTGGGAACAGTTTAAGCCTGTACTGATAGAGCAGGACTTGATCTCCCATAACAAAAATCCTTTCTAGCTATCAACTTGTCATGAATGGCCTTTGTCCTTTCTTTGTAAATGGCTGCATTGTCATATGAATTCAGCCTCAGCTCTGCTAGTTATTGCAGCTGCAACTTCCTATTTTCTCCTGCTTTCTCAGTGCTCATGTTGAGCTGCTTCACGGCCCAATAGGCTTGATGTTCTAACTGCATAGGAAGATGACAGTTTTTTCCAAGAACTAACCTGTAAGGTGACATGCCCATAGGTGTCTTGTAGGCTGTTCTATACGCCCAAAGTGCCTCAGGCAGCCTCATGCCCCAATCCTTCTTGCTGGGGTTCACTGTCTTCTCCAAAATGGTCTTAATCTCTCTGTTGGTGACTTCAGCTTGGCCATTGGTTTGAGGATGGTAAGAGGTTGAAACCTTGTGGCTTAATCCATATTTCTTAAGTAGTGAGGCCATTGTTCTATTGCAAAAATGAGTCCCTCTATCGCTCAGCAAGTGCCTAGGCATGCCAAACCTGCAGAAGATCTAATTCCTGAGAAAATTAACCACAACTTTGGATTCATTAGTTCTGGTGGCCAGTGCCTCCACCCACTTAGAAATATAATCAACATCTAAGAGAATGTACAAATTTCCTTTTGAACTTGGAAAAAATCCCATGAAATCAATGCCCCAAACATAAAAAATTTCACAGAAAAGAATAGGTGTTTGTGGCATTTAATTTCTTCTAGAAATATTGCCCATTCTTTGGCACTTATCGCAAGTTTTCACATAAGCATATGCATCTCTAAAAATGTGAGGCCAGTAGAAACCTGAGTCTAAAATTTTTGTACCTGTTCTGTTGGGGCCAAAATGGCCTCCACATGCTGAATCATGACAAAATGTAAGTACTAAAGAGATTTCAGAGTCACTCAAACGCCTGCGGATTATAGAGTCTTCAAAATGTTTCCAAAAATAGGGATCATCCCAAACATAGGACTTTGATAAAAAAAAAATAATCAGTCCTTTTGATTCTTTGTGAAATTAGGAGGACACTCACCTGTTCCCAGAAAATTCACAATCTTTGCATACCAAGGATGAGTTGTAGTCATGGAGAAGAGTTGCTCATCTAGGAAAAGGCCAAGAGCTGGCTGCTGTGAGACAGCAGACTCGACAGCAGGAATGACCCTGCTTAGATGATCAACAACCAAGTTTTCTGCTCCCTTTTTGTCCTTGATCTCTATGTCAAACTTACTCATTAACAAGATCCACCGGATTAGCCTTGGTTTTGAATCTTTATTTGCCAACAAGTACCTGATAGCTGCATGATCAGAATAAACAACAACCTTAGTACCAAGCAAATAAAAACGAAATTTTTCAAGTGTAAAAATAATTGATATCATTTCTTTCTCAGTTGTAGTGTAGTTTTTCTGAGTCTCATTCAGAGTCATGGATGCATAGTAGATGACATGACTGGCTCTTCCTGACTTCTGTCCAAGCACATCACCAACTGCAAAGTCACTTGCATCACACATAATCTCAAAAGGGGATCTTCTAGTAAGGTGCTTTCATGATTGGTGTTGTTGTAAGGTGATCCTTCAACTCTTCAAATGCCTTCTTGCATGAGTTATTGAACTCAAAACTCGCTTCTTTCTGCCGTAGTCTACACAATGGAGTGGCTATTTTTGAGAAATCTTTGATGAAATGCCTGTACAAACCTGCATGTCCTAAGAAAGTTCTCAACTCTTTTAGATTAGTAAGATATGGTAAAGACTTGATCACTTCCAAATTAGCCTGATCCACCTAAATGTCTTTAGCAGAGACTACATGGCCTAAAACTATTCCCTGTTCTACCATGAAATGGCATTTCTCAGAGTTCAAAACAAGGTTAGTCTCAGTGCATCTTTTTAATACCAAGGACAGGTGATTCAAACATGATTCAAAACCATTACCATATACTGTAAAATCATCCATGAAGACCTCTATAAAATGTTCAAAATACTCAGAAAAGATGCTTATCATGCACCTTTGAAAGGAGGCTGCAGCATTGCACAAACCAAAAGGCATTCCCCTATAAGCAAAGGTGCCAAAGGGGCAGGTGAAGGTGGTTTTCTCTTGATTTTATGGATGAATAGCCACCTGAAAATACCCTGAATAACCATCTAGAAAGCAATAGTAAGTCTTGTTAGCAAGTCTTTCATGCATTTGATCAATAAAAGGTAAAGTAAAGTGATCCTTTCTGGTTACAAGATTCAGTCTCCTTTAATCACTGCAGACTCTCCAGCCTGTCTACTTCCTGGCTGGCACCAATTCTCCATCATTGTTTTCAACCACTGTGATTCCTCCCTTCTTTGGTACTACATGAGTAGGGCTAACCCACTGTCTATCAGAAATGGGATAGATCATTCCAGCTTGATAGCGTTTTAGCACCTCATTCTTCACAACTTCCATAATGGAAGGATTGAGCCTTCTTTGTGGTTGCTTGACCGCTGCTGCTCCTTCGTCCAGGTAAATCCTGTGGTGGCAGATGGATGAACTGATGCCTTTGATGTCTGCTATGGTCCAACCAATGGCTTCTTTATTTTCTTTCAGGACAAAGATCAACTTCTCCTTCTGCAACTCAGTCATCTTATTAGAGATGATTACTAGCAGAGTCTCATGTGCTCCTAAAAATTCATACTTGAGGTGTTCTGGCAGTGGTTTTAACTCTACCTCTGGAGCCTTAAGAATGGAGGTGATGAGCTTTTCTGAGGGTAGCTCCAACGGAAGGGCTTTCCTCTCTAAAACAACAGCAGGAAGCTGCTCCAAATAAGCCACTTTTTCCTGCAAGTTAGCTGACAGTAATCTTGAAGAATGTTCAAAGAAAAATGGTTCTATTAACACAGTGTTTAGATGATCTTCACCTTCAAGTTTCAGAGTTCTATCAACACATAGTTCAACCAGATCAATAGTGAAAACTTCATAGTCTTCTGGTGGATGTCTCATTGCTTCATTGATGTTGAACTACACCTTCTCTTCATCGAACTCCATTGTCAATGAACCTGTGGAAACATCAATCCTAGTGCTTGTTGTTTTGAGGAAAAGCCTGCCTAGCAACACAGGTACTGAGGTCTTGTCTACCTCCATATCCAAAACATAAATGTTTGCAGGAAAAATCAAAGAGTCAACCATGACAAGCACATCTTCAATTAGACATTTAGGGAATGCAGTGGATCTGTCTGCAAGTTGAATAACTACTCTGGTTTTGTAGAAATGGCCATAAACCTAATAAATCATAAAGTGCAGCAGGCATGACATTGATTGAAGCTCCTAAGTCTAGCATGACTCTTGCAATTTTTACGTCTCCAATGGTGCAAGGTATTGTGAACATACCTGGATCAGCACATTTTTTGGGAAGTTGCTGCTAAAAAACAGCAAAAACTTACTCACTCATTCTGATTTTTTTCTCACCCTTCAGCTTTTGCTTCCTTTTGATAGTGCAGAGTTCCTTCAATA